>CAUYLG010033510.1:0-48578 GCA_963573385.1 Cacajao melanocephalus | reverse complement strand
AAAAAAAAAAAAAAAAAAAAAAAAAAAAAAAAAAAAAAAAAAAAGCCTAAGAACTAACTATGCCTGGAAAATACCCAGGGCTCCCTCAGTATTTGTTGGATAAATTGTTAGATCCGCCAGTGAGTGACATATTGCATCTTGTGTGCCACATCCAAGGGGATTTAATTAGTGACACAGGAGAAATACAGCTCCTCTGTGAGTGGCCCTGCTGCTCACACGAAGATCTCGTATAAAATCCCGTGTCGTGCACTCATGCCGGGCTTGTCTGTGGACAGGTTACATGGACCCTCTCTAAACCCAGCAGATGGGCTTTGAAATGTGGCTTTCGTGTTCGGGTGGCATTTGGTTTTCACCAGGAGACACAGCAAACACACAGGTGGCAGAGGCACGGGGAGCCCTCAAGGCTCATTGTCAGTGTGGTGGAGACAGCCACTCAGGACCGTGGGCTTTCGGCATGCATGGGTTTGTCAGAGGTGAGAAGCCTGGCACACTGGAGTCCAGGCTCTTGGAGGCAGGGGTTGCTTTGGGGTCTTCTCTATAGCGCCTGCCACGTGTTCTATGGAGGCCAGCAGCGCTGGTCACTGAGTCTCCCTGTGCCCTGATGTGGGGCTCAGTGCTTGATGTGCATAAACTCACTTCAGCTTCACAACTCCTCCTTTGAAGTAGACACATCATTCCCAGTTCACAGATTAGAAAACTGAGACTTCAGTGCATCACTGTCAGTCAGTAAAACACCACCTCCAAATGCTGGCGGCGGAGTATCTCGCTTTATTTTTTTATTCAGATCGATAACTCCCTAGGAAAAGAACATCTTTAAGAGTCATCTCAAGCTAAATAAAGAGTAGAGTCCCTGAGTTGTGGCAACACCAGCGCCGTCTGCGTCTCATGGCTGGAAATTGTGGGGCTGCGGCTCTCATCCCGTCCTCGCACTGCCCTGTTAGAGTGCGCGCATGCCATGTGTATTCCTCACCCCGTGCTTCATTTGAGTTTCTTCCCAGCTGCCTGTGGCCGTTGAACTCCCTCTAGTCCTGAGCGCAAGATGGACCCCCAGAGTCATCCTGAGAGAAGCACACAGAGATGCCCAGCCAGAACCATGTTTCTCCTCAGATGGGGAGCTTTCCAGCCCTCAGAGCTCTTCTGACGGTGTGGGTGGCCGCTGCAGAGGGCAGGGTCGTCCTGTGCCTGGAGGGACGTGAGCATTGTCAGAGGCTTTCTAGCAGGGATTCAGGCCTCTGACCCATCTGGTGCTGTTCATTTCTGAGATGACGTGTCTCTAAGATAAAGGATTGGGAGGATACAGCGTGGCTTATAGCAGCGCTGGTCACTGAGTCTCCCTGTGCCCTGATGTGGGGCTCAGTGCTTGATGTGCATAAACTCACTTCAGCTTCACAACTCCTCCTTTGAAGCAGACACATCATTCCCAGTTCACAGATTAGAAAACTGAGACTTCAGTGCATCACTGTCTAGTGAGCTTCTACCCTCGTGACAGAGCCATGTTTTTCCCTATGGATGAAGAGAAAGGTAAATTTATAGTATATACCTTTCGAGACTCATTGGTATTCTCTCCTCAAACACTTTTTACTGCATAATTCAGAGTTCTTGGCAGTGTATCCAGCTCTTAGAAAGTGCTCTTCCTGGGAAGGCTGGAAAGAAAGTCTCTCTTTTAATGAGGCCGGTCTCTCAAGCACTCCACTAAATATAAAGAGGTGCTTGCTTGACTTTTACAAAATCGGCTTTGTGAGAGGATGAGTGGTCCAGCCCCTCACTCAGCTGCGTGATTCCTGAGTATCTGCACTTCAGAGTTAGGATCTTCAATCTGGTACCCTTCCATGAAATTTATTTTCAGTCTTGAGTGAGATTTGCTTTAATGGGAAGTCTTAAAAGCAGAGGCTGTGCAGGTGAAAATCACAGCGTATTGCATCTATCAATTCCAGTTAGAGCTGATGGCAAGCTCTTTTGTTCTTTCAGTTCAGTAACCAAAGAGTGGAATCTGTCTGTCTGCGTCTTCCATAACCAATACATCGCTCCGCATGATACCTCTAATAACTGAGGCTTTGTGGTCGGGCTTTCTGCAGGGCAGGCCCTTTTCTGCAGGTGAAGTGCTAATGGCCAGTACCTCCAGGGCAGGCCCAGGCACATTCTCTGTCCCTCTCGCTTCTCCTTGCTGTGCAGTCTTCTTCCGACCCTCCCAGTCTGGTTCATGGTTGCCCTTCATTACCCTCTTCCTGTTTCTTTCTCCCGTCTCTCCTCCCACCCCTGTCCCTCACATGCACCATGGGGTGCTCCTTCAGAGTGTCATCTGATCCAGCCACAGTTCCACTCAGCCCCTGGTCAGGACTCTGCCACTGGTCACTTGTCCAGAAGGAGCCACTGTCTTTGAGCTTCCTCCGCAGGTGCTATTTGCATTCTGCCCACGCTGTATCTGTCTGTGTCCAGGTCTTGTTTTCTGTGTCCTTGTTGTTTGATTAAAGGCAGGGACCTCATTCAGGTGAGTGGGTCCCCCCTGCCTCCGCCCCACACCAGCACACTCCTTTGCACTTGGTGTGCCCCTGTTAATGTGTGTTGAGCTGGGTGTTGTACTTCTGTGTCTGTGTGGAGAAGTGTGAACCGGTGAACTGTGAGTGCCACAGACAGCCACAGAACGATTGCCATGGGTTTAAGAAGGGGCATGAAAGGGGCAGCGTGGTGGGCGTGGATGATCTCTGATGGCTGCCTGTTCAGAGCGTGCCTTCCCTGCGATGGAGGAGTAGCCTCATCTGTAGTGTTTAAGCTTTAAAATGTGAAATGTAGCGAGGCCTACAGAGAGTTGTAGGAAGCTCTGAGATGGGAGGCCTGCCCTGCCTCAGTTTACCCTCCAGTGTCCATCGCGCTAGCGTACCCTGGTCAGTGCCTGTAGGCCCCTGTCTCACAAGGTGTGGCCAGCTTCATGTCACAGCACTGCCTGAAGCTTCACCTCGGCTAGCTTCACACTGGCCACACCCACCTCACCCGGCAGCCAGTCTCCATGCTGTAGCGCAAGCGTGTGATGGGGTTGAGTACCTGTGAGTGGGACTGAGTAGGGGAAATTAATTAATTGGGATGCTTTTATTGATAAGTAATTAGATGCCTGCTAAATGAACACTCAGTGGTGCTGCTGCCTGTTAGCCGGGCACTAGTCAAAGGATTTTTGATGTATTAGCTCATTTAATCTTCACAGAAACTATAAGTTAGATACTATCCACTCTCTTCATCCCCCTAACCCCACACACAATTTTATAGTCGAAGAAACAGAGGCACAAAGAAGGTAAACACTTTGCCAGGGTCGCAAAACTGGTATAAGCATGGGCTTTGCCTGTGTCCAGAGTTCATGCCCTCAACCATTGCACCTTTCTCTCTGGTTCAGCAATTAAAAGGTTGATCAAGAAGTCTGAAGGTAAATGGTTGCAGGGCTGGTTTTGTAAATAGTTCAGTATTGTCAGGTTCTGGATGAGTATCTCTATATTCTTGACTTGTCTCTCATGATGACAGGAAGGCTGCCACCACTCCAAACATCACAGCCTCGCAGTTGTGCTCAAAGGGAGAAAGAAGAAGGGACAGCCACTCTCCTTTGGGCACACTGTGCCACTGGCTTCCCGTGGGTGCCACTGGCCAGACTTGATACCTGGAGACCTTTCAGCATCTCTGGTGCTGTGCTGGCTGGGAAGACGGGGGCTGGAGAGGCAGCCAGTGTTACTGTCTGCTCCATCCCTTTTTAAAAAATTTGTGGTTACTGTTATTGAAACTAGATGTATCCCTAGGGCAGTAGCAGGAATCGACTCCGAGGACTTTGGCCAGCTTGGGGCTGCTGCCTGACCCAGGCCGGCGCACACACTGGAGCACAGGCTCTCTGCCCTCCCACCCCAAGCCTGTTGGGCGCGTGGGTCTGCCCAGAGGGAGTGTCTTTTTCTACCTCATGCAAGGCACCCCAAGGCGTAGAGGCGGCCTCCCCCGTAGAGCAGCAGCTGCCCTGTTGCCATTCTTATAAATTGCCAGATAACCAAGTGCAAGAAAGGGGTATTTTTGACTTTGGATGTGACTTTGCCTAAAAATGGCACCTTAAGTGTTTTTAAACATTTATCAAACGATTTCACGTGTACGGAAGGTGCCTGTGCAGCATCCTGAAAGTGATAGGACTACCTTACGAGGTCAGTGAATACTGTCGTCTCCCAGATAGCCAGAAGCTAGTCCGCAGATGAGCACGTTCACTTGTATGTTCCCCCGGCAACATTATTCCTAGAGAAGTTGCATCTGCATCTTGGAGTCTGCATGACCCATCATTTATTAATTTACTCACAGAAACCATGCCCTTCCCCTGTGGGAAGAGTTCTGTGTGGAGCAGGGGTGGAGGACGCACCTGCTCCCTGACGTCCATCTTTCCGAAGCCATCGCTGGAGCCCTCTGGCGGAGTGTGGGCTGTGAGGCCTTGTCTGACGCGTGTGGTCAGAGGAGGTAATGTGGCTAGAAGTGCTTTGTAAGCGCCAAGGATTGCCGTCATGAGGAATTTACTAGATCACAGGCTTTCATCAGATAGTTAGCGGGGAAGTGCAAACGCACAGCATGGCCTCCGTGTTTGCTGACCTGCCTTGAAAAGTCGGAAGCTGATTGCAGACAGTGAATAGGCTGATTCTGTCTTAACACCATCATCATACTTTTTGTCTATGAGGCTGGAGAAGATCTTTTGAGACCTTTCACCATTCGTGTGTTTCATGTGTAAGACGTATTTTACTTTTCTTTTTATGTTCATTTTTAAAATTTTTGATCAGTGCCCTCAAACATTCTCCTATTCAATATAAAATGTATTTTTCTAGATACGGTAAGCTTTCAGGTTTTTGGTGTGTATACCTTTGCTAAAAACACATTTAAGATTTCTACCTGTCTAGACACCTTTTAAAAAGGTCTGGCCACACCTTGGCGAAATGCTTCACGCAAGTAGATTCTAATTAAAATAGCAAATTCTGACTTTACCATGAAGTTACGTAAAAGCGTTTTCTAAGGAAGTTTCTTTTAATCCTTGAAACATTTTCAAATGTGCCTGCTCATTTGCTTCTTTATTTGTTTTTATGGCTTATTCATCTGTTTATTTTTAAACTTTTTGTTGTGGAAAATTTCAACATATACCCATCATCCATCTTCAGTCATTTTCCGCTGCCAGCTCCCAGTCTCCTTTCCTCTGTGCCCCCACCCACTGTCTCCTTCCCACTCCCCTGGCGGATTATGAGGCAAATCCCAGACTTCATGTAATTTCATCTGTCAATATTTCTGAAAGAAATATTTACCTTCTCTAAACATAAGTATGCTTCTGAACACACACACACACACACACACACACACACACACACACGTTTGTTTGAATCAGGATGCAGGTAAGGTGAATGTATTGTGAGTTACTTCATCTACTCTGGGAATCCATGTGATTAATCCAAAAGTGAGTCCCCCACCCCAGCACCCTCTGTGCATCTGTCTGCCTGCCTCTTCCTGCAATTGATTGGTTGAAGAAACTGGATCACACATCCTGTAGAATTTATCGCGGTCTGGATCTTGTCAGTGGCTTCTCCCTGCTTGCCCTGTGGTGAGCTGCACTCACCTCTGTTGCTTGAATTTATTTCCTCTAGCTGGTGGACACAGCTGGGCTCCCCTAGATTCTGATTCAGTTGGGGGATGTTTCATGTGTGGTGCCGTGTCCTTCCTTTATGATGTCTGATTGTCTTCTCTCTGTGATGTTAGCAACTACTGATGATCATTGCCTGGATCCATTTATTAGAGATTATGAAAAGATGATGTTATAATTATTATTTCTTTTTCTTTTTTTTTTGCAACAGGGGTCTCACTTGGTCACTGAGGCTGGAGTACAATGGCACAAACGCAGCTCACTGCAGCCTCAAACTCCTGGGCTCAGGCAGTCCTCCCACTTGAGACTGCCAAGTAGCTGGGAACATAGGCACATGCCACCATGCCTGGCTAATTTTTAAATTTCTTGTAGAGAGAGGGTTTTGCTATGTTGCCCAGGCTGGTCTTGAATTCCTGGCCTCCAGCAATCCTCCTGCCTCGGCCTCCCAAAGTGCTGGGATTACAGATACCAGCCACCGTGCTCAGCTGTCCTTATTTGTTAACTGGCGTATCTCTATATAAAGAAACCCTCTCATCAATTATTTGGATAGCTCTAGGTACAGTCATGTAGGAAAGCCAGCATCAATACTTACTTTCCTTTATTAGCCAGTTTTCAAAATCCTGTGTGGGCTTCTCTCAGAAGTGACTAGCAAGGGGTGTGTGTGGTGTGTGTGGGGGTGGGTGTGATTGTGTGTGTGTGTGTGTGCGTGCATGCATGCATGTCATGCGTGCGCATGCGTAAATAGGTGTGTGATCACCCGTTGAGTGCACTACCTACTGCATTTGTCTCTCACTGCATCTCTCAAAGGTGACTAGTGTGTGTGTGGGTGATATGTGTGTGTGTTCACGTGTGTGTTTGCACATGTATGTGTGCACATAGGTGTGTGTGGTGTGACGTGTGTGACCACCTGTTGAGTGCACCACCACCAATGCATTCGTCTCTCACCGCTTCTCTCAAAGGTGACTAGTGTGTGTGTGTGTGGGTGATATGTGTGTGTGTGTTCACGTGTGTGACCACCTGTTGAGTGCACCACCTACTGCATTCGTCTCTCACCACTTCTCTCCAAGGTGACTAGTGTGGGGTATGTGAGAGTGGGGAGTGGGTGGGTGTGATGTGTGTGTGCATGTCAGTGTGTGCACATAGGTGTGTGTGCTGTGACGTGTGTGGCCACCTGTTGAATGCATACCCACTGCACTCGTTCCCCTCCAAGGCCTGCGTCGTTCTGTCTTCATGTTGGCCCCTGAGCCTCGTGATATAGGTCTCGCGGTCCACCATTGCTTCTTTTTGATATGGTATGACAAGCGGGCTTGCTCTGTGCCATTTGGTATTTCTTCTACCCTAGACCTGAAATCAGCCACAGCAGTGTCTCCAGGGATTCTTGGTTTCCTTTAGTGGGAGGTGGTAGAGAGCTTCCTCTGGGCCTCCGGGCTGCTTGTTGCTTGTGCTCAGCCCCTTTCTCTATGTGCGTGTTTGAAGGATAAATATGAAGGCTCTCTTAACAGAGGCAGGCTCAGGACTGCAAGGCTTGCTTACTCTCATGGGTCCCACAACTGTATCTGCTTCCTCCCACATGGAGTGCTCAGATTGTTCATAACCCGGCATAGTTAGTCATCCTCATACCCTGCACCACACCAGCAGTTTGAGAAAACAACATCTGCGCTACCACTGAGGCGGTACTGAGAGCCACCGCGGAGGCACTCGCCCTTCCGTCTCATGTCTGGCCCAGATGCAGGGTGACATTACCCTGTTTGTTTGTTTAATTATTTATTTTTGAGACAAGGTCTCACTGTCGCCCAGGCTGGAGTACAGTGGCAGAATCATAGCTCACTGCAGCCTCAACCTCCTGGGCTCAAGCTGTCCTCCCACCTCAGCTTCTCGAGTAGCCGAGACTATAGAGGCACGCTATCATGCCTGACTAATTTATTTTATTTTATTTTGTATATTTTTGAGATGGAGTCTCACTCTGTTGCCCAGGCTGCAGTGCAGTGGGACGATCTCAGCTCACTGTAACCTCCGCCTCCCAGGTTCAAGCCATTCTCGTGTCTCTGCCTCCCGAGTATCTGGAATTACAGGTGCATGCCACCACACCCAGCTAATTTGTATTTTTAGTAGAGACAGGGTCTCATATTGGCCAGGCTGGTCTTGTGATCTACCTGCCTCGGCCTCCCAAAGTGCTGGGATTACAGGCGTGAGCCACCACGCCCAGCCTAATTTATTTATTTTTATTTTTAGTACTGACGACGTCTCCCTATGTTGCCCAGTCTGGTCTTGAACTCCTGGCCTCAAGTGATCCTCCTGTCTCAGCCTCCCGAAGTGTTAGGATTATAGGCATCAGCCATTGTGCCTGGCTGGATTACTTTTTAAAAAAACAAATTTTGCTTTGTAGTTATGTAAAATATTTCATGAGTCCAAAGTTAAATGCAGAAAACGAGGTTTATTGAAGGGAGCCTGGCTGCTCTTCCTGTCCTGGTGAGCCTGTTTCATCCTTTCTTCTGTAGGTCACCACTGAAATGTTGTAAGAATATGTGTACCACATGTGATGACACCCACATAAAGTTGTGTACATTTATATATGCACACATGCACACATGGTTTCCTCTTTCTTAGATCCGTGCAGTACGTTATTCATGGTTTCTCCTACCTTGCTTCTTGTTACTGTATTAGACTAGAGTCCACATATCCTCAAAGCTTCATTCTTTCCTCTAAAGCAGAGTTTCTCCAGCTCAGCCCGACTGACATTTGGATCAGATAATTCATGACTGTGGTGGTTGTGTGCCCACCTGCTGTGTGGGTGGTTGCAGGATGTGTAGCAGGTCGCCCGGCCATCGCCATCGGATGCCAGCAGGGCCCACTCCTCCCAGCAGTGCCGACTGAGCCTGTCTGCAGGTACCAGTACCCCCGAGAGTGGAGTTGCTTTCAGTGGAGATGGTGTTTCTCATATTCAGTGGGGGGACTCTGAGCACGTCTGAGAGACCACAGAAGCCCCTTCATTTCAGAAGTGGATTAGGCCCCATCTTAAAGCAATAGCCTTTTCTTTTTGAACTTTGAATAATAAACCAGCCATTCTAGTTTTCTTCTGCAAATTAAGGAAGGAAGGAAGAATTGTTACTGAATAATACATAAAGGAAAGAGAGCCAATGATTTTACAAATTTCGTATAACTCTGCCCTTACTAGGCAGACACGTGTTGAGAACATTATGACTTACTATGACTTTGCATCTCTTTGGGTTCAGCGTACGCAATTTCCTACCCTCAGCATCCCCCAGCCCAGTCTCCAGCAGACTTATGCCAGCCCTGGGTGCTACAGGGACAGCCACCCTCTTCCACACAGGGTGGGCGTCCAGGTGGTGCTGTGGGAAACAGCAAAAGGAAGCCTAGGCATTTTGCCAGAGGCCAGAGAGATGACTCAAATAGTGTCCCAGAAAACAGCCTGTGGGGCAGGTGAGCACGGCCTGGAACGGGGTCCCTGAAACACCTAGCAAGAGACTGGGGAACGTCTGGGAGAGCCCAGCGTGCCAGGAGCATCCACAGAGCCAGTGGCTCACGTCCTCTCACTCCTGGGGGCCGATGCTCTGCGCAGGAATGGGCTTGATCTGAACGGAGAGGGACGTTGTGAACTTGAAATGAAATCTGACAAGAAATTTGCAATTTCTTCAGAAAGTAAAGAGCACGGTTGAGAATGCGAGCTGAAGATTTGCGTTTACCTCTGCAGAGCAAATACCGGTGGCTCTGACATCTCAACTCCTGCTTGCCCCTGCTACAGCCTCGGGGCCTCATCTGGGGCTTCATTCAGAGTGGGTGGGAAGGCGATAGGTCAAGGAATCCCTGCCCCAGCAGGCGACCTCTTCAAACCTGGTCCCAGGGGACAGGCATGTCCGGGCCCCGCCCTCTCAGGCGGTTTGCTGGCCTGGTTTGGCAGCCATTGAACAAATACCGATTTCCCGCCCAGGTGAGGCGCGTGCTGGATGTCGCTTGTTCTCCTGTGGTGGCGTTGGTCTCCCTCCACTGGCGCACAGTCTCGGTGGTGGAGTGAAAGTGTCTTTCATGGGTGGGGCCATGGCACTAGAGGGTTGTGTATTGAGCAACTCGTTTCCCGTGAGTGTGCTGGTTCTGGTGACCGGGGTGGAGCCTCCCTGCCCCTTCCTTCCATCCAGCAGCAGGTTCCCAATTCTGTCCCTGCCAGGCAGGCATGCATATGCGGAGCGTTTGGGTACCTACAGCTATTGATCACGGCTGGAGGTAGCTCCAGACTCACACGAGGAGGAATGATTTTCCCGAAGTGATGTGGTATTGGTCAGAGTTGTTGGGCACAAATCGGCCGCAGTGAGTGATCAAGTTGTCGTGAGCTCCTGGCTCTATCTGGGACTTGCTGGCTCCATCCACCCCATTCGGGTGGTTCCTGGCTGCACTGCCTCCTGAAGGCAGCCTCTCTAGAACTCACTGGCATGTTGGCCTTCTCGAGGGGAAGGGGTTGCCTGTTAGTGTGTGCCAGAGACTCAGCACCTCGGGCAGACTCAGCACCATAGGCAGCCATATCCAAGGAGGGCGAGGGCACTCCCCAGAAACCTCTTGGGCCTCTGTGGGTGTCATCAGGGTAGTGAGCAGGAAGCCTGGGGGCTGAGCCAGGCTGCCTGGCTTTGCCATGGGCCTGTCCTGGGCCGGCAGAGTGGCCCCATGAGGGTTACTGAGCCTCTCTGTGCCCGGCCTCTTGTCGGTGAGGCAGGAGTGATAGCAGTGCCCACTGCATGGTGGTAAAAGAGGTGGTGGAACGCACGTGTCCAGGACAGAGGCTTCCCCGACCTGTGCTGTGCGGGTCACTCACGCCCGCATCATCTGCTGGGCGGGGAGGGGTGAGTCTCCAGAGCTCTTTGACACGCATTTCCACACGAGACCTTCACATCAGCCAACTGGGCAGGGCCTGCTTCAGTTTAGTTGTTTTGTGGAGGAGAAGATTGAGGTTTGGTTTTGTTCATGACTCTCCCAGGTCGAATGGCTGGTGCATCATTGATTTGGGGGTGAGCCTTAAATTTCCCATCTCTGGGTGGGACCCGGGCTCTCTCCACCATCACAGTGGTCCCTGTTACAGAGGGGCAGGTGGGTGACTCACCTGTGGGCACACCTGTGTCGCTTCTCTCCAGCTCACCTCCAGCGTGGGAGTGCTGGGGATGCCTGCCAGCCACCCAGAGCCGGCGTCTTCCTCAGCAGCTGTTTTAAAGGAAGCAGAGTGGGACGACCTTGGGCTTCCTAGTCTGCACATTACCCGGAATTCCAGAATAATCGTGAGAAGGAGCCAGCGGAGTGGTGTGACTTTTGTATTTATAGACTTCTTCCAAAGGTCGCCTCTTTTACTTCTGAAAAACGAGTCACTTGAGGCCCATCCCTGCAGAGTGTCTGGAGCTCAGGATGCAGAGGCACCAAGGCCAGGGAGGCGTGTGGGGGCGGCCAGGGCTGGTGGGCCCCGTTTGCCATGTGTGGGGCTCGTGGCTGGCTTTTATGCCTGGTGAGCTGGTTTCGATCTTCCCCAGACCCATTTTTCTGTAAAGAGTTTTCAGAGGACGCTGGTTACATCTTAGATGAAAACTGGCCCTGTTTCCACGGTTTCCGAGTGTGTGACTCTCTCAGCCAAGGCAGTACCTGGCGACTGGCCTCATTCTTGTGAGTCCCCATAGGGCAGGATAGATGTTTCAGGTAAGCTTGCAGCCTGGAGTTCAGGCTTCCTCTCCTTTTTACATTTCAGAGATTCAGGGCTTCGTTTAAACAGACAAGATAAGTGGCAGCTTTGTGTTCTTTTGTTTTTTTCATTAAGAGATTTTGGAGGGGGAGGAAACCAGCCTTACAATGATAGTATCAGGAAAAGATTACACAGAACGGCATCTTATTATGAAATATTGAAAACATTTAAAGAGCAAATAAAATATGCAAATGGAATGGGACGGAGTTTGCACTGCACGGGTCTTGCCTTACCTCTTTCCTAATAAAAATTTAACTCTGAGGTCCGTGTTGGGACAAAATGGTACTGGGATAGTGGAGCTTCCATGGTTCAGAGTGAAAAGCATATTAATCAAAATAAGCAGAATTCTGACGTAGATTCATTCCACAGCCTTTTCTTGGGTGACTCCTCGGTGCCCAGAGGCGGGGGCTCACTGGGACCCGAGAGGCCTCTTCTTAGTGGCCGTGCCCTCCCGGGGCAAGGCCAGCTGACATGGAAGAGCCTGGAGTGCTGCGGTGGGCGCTAAAGTGACACAGGAATGTTCTCTTGGCCCCATTTGCCAGACTCGCAGCAGGGGTGCCTCGTCTACTCAGCCTGCTGAGCTCAGCTCTCTGCAGGCGGGAGCGCGTGAGTGAGCAGGTGTGGGACCCAGCCAGCCTCTCCAAGTAGGGACACAGGAGCAAGCTTCATGCGGGGCCCACAGCCAGACCAGGTGTGTCGCCTTGAGGGAAACACAGTGGCACCCAGACTCGGGTGCCCATGACCCTGAAGCCCCAGAGTGGGTGTTAGTTTGCTAATTAGCTCTTTTAGTTCTGCCATCCACAGTCCAACAGAGGGTGGCATGTTAGCAGCTCAGTCGGCCCCTGGCCCCATCATGTAGGGCGGCTGCCCTCTGCTGGCGAGGGCAAAGAGCCAGTGTGACAGCGTTTCTGGGTACCTGTACTTGGTGGGTCCCGAGCTCTTGTCCAGCATCCAAGAAGAATGAGGATGTGCCTACAATCAAGCTGCGAGCAGGGGGAGTTTTGTTGAGTGATGAAAGAGCTTTCTGCAGAGAGGGGACATGGGACATGCAGGTGGTCCCCCCACCAGAAGGTGGGAAAGTTCCTCCAATGTGTCTGACTCCAGGGCTTTTATGGGCTCAGAATAGGGGAGGGGCTCTAGGTGGTATTGGAAAAGGCAGCATTTGATTGGTTAAAAGGCATTATTCAGAAAGAATCCATTGGGAAAGGACGAGCAAACAGGAACAGAAGTTTCACTCTGGGTCGTGGGTTTTATTCGGGACCAACAGTCTGGGTCTTTCAGCCTTCAGGCTATTATTTGGCTTAGAGGTACGTTTCCATCAGGCACCTGCCCCTGCCTGCCTAGGCATTTGGCTACCTCTCATCGCTATCAGAATCACGCTGTGAGCCCCAGGGAGCCCACAAGGACCTCCGTGTAAGGGAGGGGGAGGGTGGCGGGGAAGGCACAGGTGGGAATGTGCACAGCCATGTCAGGGACACAGGAAAGTCTGGGCCAAGAGCCACCTTGTTTAGAGGCATGGAATCATGAGAGCTTAGCCACGTAGGGACCGTGGCGAGGACACCAGGTTGAGCAGAGGGCACATGGGTGGGGCGGGGTGGGAAGGCTGTTGACCTACGCACGGAGGGTTTGTCTCATTGTTCGGTGGCCTGACTGCTGTGTGTTAAGGAAGAAGGCTCTGACAGAATGGAGGGACTTGGAGAGGGATCGGTTTGGAGGTCTGAAGGTGGTTGGGGTGTTTGACCCCCGTGAAGGCAGAGATGGTACAGTGATGTCCGAGGGACACATCTAGGACCCACTGGGCACTGGGAAGATGGCAGGAGCAAGAGGGGAGGGTGGTGCCTCTGCTTCTGCTGGCTGAGTTTGGTGGCTGAGTTTCTGCTGGCTGATTTGGTGGTGCAGTGAGTAGACAAGGACCCCGGAGGGGTGGGTGTGGGGCAAGGTTGGGAATTTGACCGTGGATTTCTCTTGAAGGTGCCGTGCTGGGGAAATGGTGTTGTGCAAGAAGGAGGGTGAGGAATGGAGGTAGCTGAGGGTCCACGGAGGAGGATGGGCCACAGGTGGAGGACAGGCCGAGTGAGCCGGGGGAAGGCCTTGTGAGGCTAGTGCAGGCGCACCGGTGTGGAGGGGCTGCCAACTCCCCCTGGGCCTCCTGTAGGAGCCATCTAGGTACAGCAACCATGTGGGAAATAGCGTGAAAAATGACAAGGCAGAGCAGAGAAAGACACCAGCACCTCATTCCCAGAGGTTTCTGCACCGTTGTCACCAGCATGCGGTCCTGGCCAGCTCCACGGGGCCATTCTGGCCATTGGTCCACACGGTCTTCCAGCAAAGGAAACAAAGCAGGAAGCGGAAAGAGCTGGCGTCACGCGGGGCACCTTCCACCGTAGGCTGGCAGCTGCTCAGCCTTCTCAGCCTCGTCACCATTTAACCTCCTCCTTTTTTTTCTTTTCTCCTTCTTCTTTACATTGGAAACTTCTTACAGACAGTGTCCAGGGTCCTGCTAGATGGGCCCCTGCTTCTCCACAGTCTTGTCTGGAACAAAGGAAATGACTTTTATTGCTGTTCATGCAGCTGTAATCCTTGAAAGACGAGTCTCTTCTGCAGTCACCAAGTCAGTCCTGTTCCTTCTGTCTTGCTCACGGAAGGCGCTCCCGGCCCTCACGTGACCAGTGGTGCAGCTCTTCAGGTGGTAGCGTCCATCCACTTCCTGTGGGAACCCAGGCGAGCCTGCTGGCCAGGAAGCATCAGCTTGTGTCTGATTGCTAGGCTACCCTGGGTGCTTCCCAGATGTTCAGGCGCCTGTGATTTCTGCAGCATCTGCCTCAAGCTTACGTGTATGGAGCAGCAGATCCCTTTGTCTGGGCAGTAGACTGTCTGCTAAGGAAAGTGGGTGTTGCAGCAAAGGCCTTGCTTCACTGCTGTACTCCAACCCATCAAAACTGATTTTTTAAAAATGCTCTCAAAGTGAAAATAGAGACCCCAAACTCTTGATAAAACAGCTCTCTCTGGAGAAGCTCATCAGGCTATGTAAACCTTAATAGGAAGTGTTTATTCATCATTTGTACATGCACAAATATTTATTGAGTGTCAGTTATGAAGGCTGATGAGTAAACCAGCAGGTGGAGTCCAGTACCCTGGTGCACTGATGGGGAGCTAGAGGTGCTGTGCAGCCTTTGCCACGGCTTCCTATCTAGTGTCTGGAAGAGCATCCTTGCAACATAAAAGACAAGGGACATTTAACATGATACTCGAAGGATGAATAGAAAATGACCAGGCAAGACTTGGAAGTGGGCATGGAGCAAAGGCAGGAAGAAGGTTCTGGGCAGAAGGTCGAAAGGTGGGTTAGAACATAATGAGGCAAAAGACTCAAAAGATCCTTTCTTGTGGCTGAAGTATAGACTCTTAGAGATTGTGCCTACAGACCAGGCTGGAGATCTTGCAGGGACTTGCAGGTCTTTCTAAAGAGTTTTCAAAGCTAATGGGAAGCCATCAAAGGCTTCTCAGTGGGAGAAGGACCTATTGAGTTTTGGAGAATGGATTTGGAGCAAAACAAGGCTGGAGGGTTAGTTGGGAAGTTACTGCAATCATCTAGGAAATACGGTAGTGATGATGGCGATGGTGGCAATGATGGTGATGATGGTGGTGGTGGTGTTGATGGTAGAGATAATGGTGATCGTGGTAGTGGTGATGGCAGTGATGGTCATGGTGGTAGTGATGATGGTGATGGTGGCGATGGTGGTGGTGATGGTGGTGGTGGTGATGATTATGGTGATGGTGGTGGTGCTGGTGCTGGTACTGGTGGTGATGGTAGAGATGATGGTGGTAGTGATGATGGTGGTAGTAATGATGGTGATGGTGATAGTGATCATGTTGGTGATGATGGTGGCGAAGATGGTGATGGTGGTGATGGTGGTGGTGGTGATGGTGGTGGTGGTGATTGTGATGATGGTGGTGGTGGTGATGATGGTGATGGTGGTGATGGTGATAGTGGTGATGGTGATGGTGCCGATGATGATGGTGGTGGTGATGATGGTGATCATGGTGCTGATGATGATGGTGGCTATGATGGTGATGATGGTGGTAGAGATGGTGGTGGTGGTAGTAATGATGGTGATGGTGATGATGGTGGTGGTGGTGGTGGTGATTGTGATGGTGATGGTGGTGGTGGTGATTGTGATGATGGTGGTGGTGATGGTGATGGTGGTGGTGATGATGGTGATGGTGCCGATGATGATGGTGGTGGTGATGATGGTGATCATGGTGCTGCTGCTGATGGTGGCGATGATGGCGATGATGGTGGTGGTGGTGGTGGTAATGATGGTGATGGTGATGATGGTGATGGTGGTGAAGATGGTGATGGTGATGATGGTGATGGTGTTGGTGGTGGTGGTGATTATGGTAGTGATGATGTTGTTTGTGGTGGTGGTGATGGTGGTGCTGGTGGTGGTGGTGGTGATGGTGGTGGTGGTGGTGGTGATGGTAGTGATGGTGATGATGGTGATGGTGGTGGTGGTGGTGATGGTCATGATGGTGATGGTGATCATGGTAGTGATGATGATGGTGGCAATGATGGTGGTGATGGTGGTAAAGATGATGGAGGTGGTGGTGGTAATGGTGGTTTGGTAGTGGCTTGGCCTGGGTATTGATAGTGGGGATGGGGGATAGAATGAGGTAGTTGGATTCAGTCAGGATTGAAGAGGTAGACTCAACAGAAGGAAATGATTGATGACATAAAAATGATGGAAAGGGTGAAAGACAACCGCGTGTCAAGGATGGGTTTCTATTGGCCAAATGGTTAGTGACCCCACCCATATGGATAGAGGAGAGCAAGCTTAGGAGGGAAGACACAGAAGGTGTGTGCCAGACCCTTCCTCTCTGGTGAAGGGCCTCAGACACACTGTTGAATTGCTTCACATCTGGGAACAAATGCCGTGCAGTCTCTGTGTCTTCAGTGGCTCTGTCTGGTTGTACTGGGGTGGAATCATGGGGAGGGCACAGGTTTTATGTTCTTATGTTCTTAGCTTTGGTTGCAATCATGGGAAGGGCACAGGTTACATGCTCTTAGCTTTGGGTGGAATCATGGGAAGGGCACAGTTATATGCTCTTAGCTTTGGGTGGAATCATGGGAAGGGCACAGTTATATGCTCTTAGCTTTGGGTGGAATCATGGGAAGGGCACAGGTTATATGTTCTTAGCTTTGGGTGGAATCATGGGAAGGGCACAGGTTATATGTTCTTAGCTTTTATTCCCACGGAGCCCATGCTGCTCATTCCATATGAACTGAAAGGTAACATTTGCTTCGCTCTTTTTGGCTTTTGTTTTGTTTTTCTCTATCTTGTTTTTCATCCTAACACCCTTAGAAGTGAGGGCCAACAAGGTCTATAGGAGGTGAGGCCTTCCAGGGAAATGCCGGGCAGGGAAAAGGGTCAGGTCCGCCTAAAGGTCCCTCCTACCAACATTTCCCTGGAAATCTTTGCATCCTGCTTGGGAAGGTGAGGGGTAGGGTGAAACTCTCACCAGACCCCCAGAGCGGGGGCAGAACTGGCCTGAGTCCTGAGATGACGTTTGCTCCTCCGGGACAGTTCTGAGAGTGTTGCAGGCATCTCAGTGTGTTGGATCTAAACTTGACCTGTTATTCATTGCTGTAGGACGGGAGGATGGCGGCGACAGCATTTGTACGCATAGCCCCGGCCTAGTACGATGCCAGTGCCTTTGTTAGAAACTCTACAGATGTCTGTGGCCAGTCCATCCCAGCAGCACAGGGCTTCTTCCCCTTGTGGGATTTTGTCAAAAGAGAAGACCTACTACGTAGCGCCCCCGAGCTCCTCCTCTTTGCAGGCAGCGTGGCTGTCCTTGATCCACAGCAGCAGCAGTTTGTGCAGCTTCACCAGAGCTTCTGGTGGGACCACACTGCCAGCAGAGCCACTGGGAGCAGAGTCCCTCCCACGCTCAGGGCTCTCCGGGTCTGAAGCCTGCACTGCATGAGAAGGAGCTCCAACGGCAATAAAGTCCAATGTGGAAAATGCAGAATCGGATTGCGGTAGCTTTGCTTAGGCCTTATTAGCATATAAAGTTACCAGATGTCATTTTAGGACAGGAGCCCATCACTGAGAAGGAAATGAAACTTGGAGCTGCGTTTTCCTTCATTAAGCCAAGGGCCCATATATATGTTTTTCCTTTTCTTCGGTGATTCATTCTTTTATTCTCTTCTGCTGTCGCATCCTCCAAAATTCCTGTGCATATATTTTATTGCACCTTGGGATTTGGCATTTCAGGAAAAATGCCTAGCACAATAGGCTGTATTTTCGAGCATTGCTTTGTCATTTTATACGCCCAGCGGAAATTGTCGTAACTCCCCCAGATGATCAGATGCTCCCTTGCCACTCCTGCCTCTCAAACCACACAGCCATTATCCCTGGCATTCTAGTTGTGAAACAAAACCTGAACACGACGTGGTGACATTTAATTTAGTGTTTCTCATTTCAAAGCCCTTAAAAATATTAATTAATTCCCATGAAGCCCCAGGAGGCGTATTATTAATATCTGTGGCGCCTTTCATGCTAGTCCATTCATGCGTCTTCTCTATGCAGCAGGTAAGAAAATGAAGCCAAAGCCGTTTTTTGCAGCCCCATGGGATAAGACCTTCATAGAGCCAAGGTCAGAAATAACGAATGCTTAATTTTATTGACGTCTCTGAATCATCTCTACCCCGTGGCCTTCTGTGTGGCGTGGAAGAACAGCGCTCCTGTTCAGAAGCAGCCTCAGGAGACAGCGAGTGATTTTCCTGTGGAGCTGTGGCTTCACCAATCCTAGTTCGATAGCTGTGTTGAGGAGAGTAGAATTGAGAAAAACTGCTATAGCAGGAAAGTAATAAGTGCGACGGAGACGGGGAGCAGGAGGCACTTGACATTTCACTAGAAAATCTCCCAGTGATTTGTGGGCCCTCCAGTGAACCCGGCTCTGCAGATCGATGGGCCCGCGCTCCAGGGAGACAGATGTGGAGATCAGCACTGTGGCTTGTTCTTATTTTGGGGTGCCTTATCTTTCAGTGCCTTTTTTCTTCACTACGTTGCACAGGGGATTTCTGTAGCCTTAGCAACAAGAAAGCAGGGTGGATGTGTGGCATTAGGAGACTCCCTGATATCTTGAGTTTAGTTTACAGCCCCCCTTTTTCCTTCCTTCTGCCTTGCTGTCTGGCAAGCCCTGCACACGTTCTTTCCTTGTCTGTATCCGGAGCCCATGACTTCAGAAATCTTTCTGACTCTGAAAAACATATCCTGTGTTCACTAAGGGTAAGTGGTTTTAATATGCACGGAAAGGGGCAACCGTTTACACACCCCTGCACCCCGCCCCACCCTGGACCTTGGAGAAAGAGTTGGAAGTCCGCTTCCTGATTAACGGGAGCTCAGGTGGCTCACTTCCCCTGGCGGGGCTGCCAACATGAGCCAGGAACACCCGTTCCGCCTTGTGTGTGAAACCCAGGAGGCACAAGGAGAGGATGCTCACAAAAGCTCTCTCAAGGGCTGTGCACGTGGCAGTTGACACTGTTTGGGTGAAAATGGAAACAGTGCTCAGAATGGACAATGAGGGTTGACAATGATTGCTGTTGTACTCACTGGTGTCACACTCAGCAGGAAATAAGGCCTCATGGGCGGGAGAATAAGCATTTGCACTTAAGATTCGCTGTTTTCTTCATATTGTCAGATAAAACTGCCAGTGAGTTGAAGGTTATTGGAGATAAATCAGTGTCTTCACAGCTGCAGCGGGTTTGAGAGGGGTGGATTGGGATCCCTGTTGCCTCTGGCCCTTACCTCACCCAGCACTGTGGCTGTATTCTCTGGAATCTTCCATCCCACTCTTGGTGCTCCCGGCCATTACTGTGGTGGGGAAGGAAGGGCACTCCCTCCCTCCCCTTCTCCTGCCCTGCAGGACTCTTCCGGGCTCCAGAGTGCCCTCTGAGCACATGGGAAGGAGGCCCCCATTCCGACGTTTCTGCCTGACAGATGTATTTGATTTTAGCTGAGAGGCGCTGTCACACCCATGCATTAGTGTTTTGGTTCCGGAGAGGCTGAGGCTTCTTCAGCACGCCCCATCTTGGGAACACAGGGTGAACACCACTGCACTAGCACTGCAGGGTGCACCCCGCCTCCACTGAGCCAGCAGCACTGCGGGTGCACCCTCCCCCCGCCCCACTGAGCATGCCTCAGAGGGATGGCTTGAAAACCACCAAGCTCAACTGCACTGGGTTTCTCGCCAGTATGATTTCCCCATTATTGCTCTTATTGGTAGTGAATAAAAATGCCTTTAGTTCTTGTGCTCGCAAAGGAAATACCCAGCAAATGCAGAACTCCTTTAGCATCCATTAAAAACCGTTTTTTTTAGTACTACCTCTCCAGTTTTGCTCTTCCCTACTTGAGCTGCCTTAAAGCGTCCCTGGAGGTAGTAAACTGCATACGCCCTCCTCCCTCCCTGCCCTCCTCCCTCCCAGACCTCCTCCTTCCCTGCCCTCCTCCTTCCCAGAGCTCCAGTACCACAGGAGTCGTCTCCGTGATGGCTGCCTCCGCCCTGGGGCCTGGAGCCATGCTAAGGCTTTCTTAGAAGACCTCTAGTTGTTTCTACCCATGACACATTTTAAAAAGCACTTACATTAAAAATGCATAGGTACTTGTTTCAAGGTACATAAAGGTCCAGACCAAAATGGGATGTGGCTTGCTGCTTAGACTGGCCATTATCACAACTGTGATTCAGAGAAAAACCTAAATTCCATGTTTATGCAGGTCTTATAGCTGAGGCGCTCAGTTGAAGGAGCAGGTAAACTAGGTCCTCTGCAGGACTCCGTGCTTTCTTGTTGGGTGTGGACAGACCTGGGCGAGACGGGGCTGTTGCTGCTGCGCTGATTGGAAGCGATCTCTGCAGACGGACCCCGCCCTACGTGTCCGCCACTCTTTCTACCTACCCGTTTGAAGACAGACTGTCTAGCCGCTTCTACTTCAGACTTACTTTCTGGTTTAGAATGTACTTACTTGTGTGGATGTGGTTTTGGAGGGCATGCAGCCAAGGTCGTGACAGCTGAATAAAGTGTTTCCTTCTGAAATGCCCCCAGAACTGCACTTTCATTTATCAACTGCTCTCAGCCTGTTGTATGGGATCAACCAAAATTCAGGTATTTAGAACATCAAGACTCAGTGGCCTGGTTCTGTCTCACCAAGAACACAAACAGTTGATCAGTGATGCATCCAGGATGTTTCCACCATTAAGTCTTAGCATGCAGAATCTCAGGTAGCAAAGTGGAAAGAAGGAGAACTCGTACACCCTGTGAAGCCAGCACCTGGATGCAGCTTTCTGGGGTTACGTCGACAGTTACTTACGCCACTTCAACCTCGGGCAGGATTCTGTCGGTCTCTTTACTACAAATTGATGTCGTTACTAATTACTGTATTTAATGTCAGTAAAATTCTGATCTTCACTCAGCAGTTAGTTTCTGGTAACTGAGTATGCTGTAAGGCTGGGGAAACGACATAAAATAGTGCCTTGTACAGCAAGGCACACGTGGGTAAGCAGTGTGCACCCTCACAGAATTTACCATCTACATAGAATTGAGATAGCCGCACATAACTGTATAGTGAGCAGTATAAGTTAATTCAGAGAAAGAAGAAATGATTTCCTACTGAAGGGATTCAGGAAGGAATTTTGTAGGAGAGCTGGTCATTGAATAGGCTCTTCCAGAACATGTGGGTCAGATTGGCCCCCTCATGGCTGGGGTCTCCCAAGGGCCAGTGTTGCCCACCTACGGGAGCAGGTGACACACGGCCTCCCAGGCCATGCATTGACACCCCTCCCGTCACGCTCCGTGCTTCTCTGAGCACTTCCTCCTTCCCCGTGGACCCAGGCTCCCTGGGGGCCAGCCCTGTTCTGGCAGAGCCTCCGTGTGTGTCAACGCACATCCCTCATTGATGAAAATGAACTTGCAAATCCTGAGTTATCAGTTTGTTAGCTGTCTCTCAAGCCTCCTCAGTGACAATTTTTCGAGCAGCATTCTGGTCCTGAGGGAGGAGACGCTGAGAGGGGAGACCACTCTGCTGCCCTAGCCCGCCTGAGACCAGGGCCCCGCACTGTCCTGCCATGGCACAGGGTTACTAGCCTTGGAGGAGACGCTGAGAGGGGAGACCACTCTGCTGCCCTAGCCCGCCTGAGACCAGGGCCCCGCACTGTCCTGCCATGGCATAGGGTTACTAGCCTTGGATTCGCTTGTGGTTCTCTATGGGCTTTGCTTGCAGGTACACAAAATTGGGGGAACCTGGAAAAACTGTTTTTAAGTGTCATCATCCTAAAGCTATTCATACATCTACTGACGACTTCCAAAGTACAAGGTGTAGAATACCAAGGGTTTTCTGTTGCCATAAATTAGAGTTTTAATGTAGGTAATTAGGTGAGACCAAATGTTGTGTATCGTATACAACAGAGGAGCTAATACTGCAGGAACGGGGCCTCATTTTCCTGTTGTTTTCTTCACACCAAACTCTTTTTCTCCGGAAATGCCAGGGAACTTGTCTTTATTTTATTTATTTTTTGTAGAGATGGGGTCTCACTATGTTGCTCAGGCTGGTCTTAAACTTCTGGCCTCAGGTGATCCTCCCAACTTGGCCTCCGAAATGCTGCGATTCCAGGTGTGAGCCACCGCGCCTGGCAGGGGAACCTTTCTGAAGCATGAGCGGCGTGCCCTCCTCCGGGCGTGTCCTCTCTGCCTCCCTTCTCGGTCACATCAGCAGGAGCTTCCTGCGCATCTGTGTGCCCAGCCTGGCCACAGCGGGAGTCCAGGTCTCCCTTCAAACCCAGCCTCCCCAGCACATTCCGAACACTTACTGGCATTTTTCTTCAAGTGATGATAATAGCATTGGCCTTACTTTAGTTATTTTAAAAATAAAGTTCTAAAAGTTTATCAAAGTGATGGACATACACATTCCTTTTTAGAAGCCTCACCCGCACCCAGAGGCACACCCTTTTAGCTGTTCCTTCTAGTGGCATATGTTGGTGCTGCTTTGCACTGATTCCTCCACTCGGGCGTCTTTCCTGACTGCCTGGTGTGGCCCCAGCACTTTCACACCCGCTGTTCCCCTCCCCCACCCCGGAAGGTCGTAGATTTACTCTGTCAGTTCTTTGTTGGGAGTTCATCATGAAAAGTACTTCGCAGCCAAAGACCGATGACTGGGAACCAGAGCAGCTCCTTGCGATGCCCGCCTGTGCCCATTTTCCAGCATCCTGCCACCCAGCCAGGCCTGTCTCCTCCCTGGCCTGCCCTCCTCACTTGGGTTCTCTGGACGTTGGCACAGTTTTTATTAAAATAAAATCAGCGTTCGTAGCATTAGGACTGTGTCAATAAACACTGTTCTCAGGAAAGCCAAGTCACGTGTGCGTGGGTCTGATTCTGTACTATGTGTGAGCTTCTCGGGCTGCTGGTCTCCACGCCCCCATCCTTGCTGTCTGAGGAGAGGCCCTAGAGGAGCCTGCGCTGTCTGGCAAGGCCAGGCCGTGCACAGGGCTCTCTGTTGCCATGCTTTTCTGGCCCTTTGTGCCTGTTTGTTTTTCCATGTGACCTTCAGTAGCAGCTTGTTAAACTCCGTAAAACAGCTCGTTGGGGTATTTGCTGGCAATGCATTGAATCTGTGAATTAAGCTAGCAAGAGCGGACATCTTAAGAATGTTGACGCAGCCTACCCGAGCAGGGAGCATCTTTCCGTTGGTTCGGGTCTGCTTGTGTTTTCCAGGTGGGCTTTGAAAAACTTCCGTCTCTGTGTTTTGCACATCTCATGTTAAGCTTATTTCTGTGCGTTCAGTCTGCTTGGTGGCTTTCTACATGGGGTTCTCTTTGCCATGATGTCCTCCGTTTATTATTTGTATATATCGAGGCTATTGATCGTTCTGTGTCCGTTTTAGGTTCTGCTAATTCAGGGAATTCTTACAGGCATCTGGAAGAGCCCAGGCAGGAGGGGAGGGAGGAGCTTTCAGCAGGGCAATTCCTTACTCGGTCCTTCCACTCTTCCACCATTGCTGCCGGGTGTAAATTGCGGGTTCCTTCATTTGGGCAAATTCTCTCTTCTGTGCTCCAGATGTTTTCGGAAGGACCCCGTGCTTCTGAGAAACACTTGGTACCCCAGTGGCAGCTGCATTTGACTTGGTGTTGCCATGTGACAGGCATTACTTGTTTATCTCATTGATGTTCCTAGTAGTTCTCAATAAATATTTGTTGAATGAATATTTATAACCGTCATGTGTGGTAGTTCTTAGCTAGTGTTTTGTTTTGTTTCTTTGAGACAGTGTCACTCTCTCACCCAGGCTGGAGTACAGTGGTGTGATCACAGCTCACTGCAACCTCAACCTCCTGGGCTCAAGTGATCCTTCCACTTCAGCTGGGACTACAGGCGTGTGCCACCACACCTGGCTAAATTTTTTTTTAATTTCAGAGATGTGGTCTCACTCTGTTGCCCAGGCTGATATTGAGCTCCCAGGCTCAACTGATCCTCCCACCTTGGCCTCCTAAAATGCTGGGATTTTAGGCATGTGCCGTGGTGCCTGGCATTACCCAGTTTTATAGATGGAGAAACTCTGAGCCATGTGTTCAGGACCACACAGCTATTAACTGCAAACTCAGGAAAGAGTAGGGGATGAGTTCCAGGCTTTCCCTTGAGTCTGTGGTAAATTTCTTCATTTCTTCTCCTGCAACAGGCCCGGTACAAGCAGAGCCTTGACCCAACTGTGGACGAAGTCAAGAAGCTCTGCACGTCCCTACGCCGCAACGCCAAGGAAGAGCGAGTCCTCTTTCACTACAACGGCCACGGGGTGCCCAGGCCCACAGTGAATGGGGAGGTCTGGGTCTTCAACAAGGTGGGTATGCCTTCCAGCTTCCTTTCCGCTCCTGCAAAAGCTGTGCAGTGTTGGTGGTCCGCAGCAGGTCCTGTCCATCCGTAGCTTCTGTGAAGCCGTGGATGTTACTCTGCTTCAGCAAACCCAGTATGCAGTAACTGAACGGCCCAGGGAACCAGGCACAAGGAGGGCGCCGTTTCTGTGGCAGAACACGTTCGTGCAACGACTGCCTGGAAGCAAGGCACGCACGGTTTATCTTTCCCACTGTGAGAACAGCAGTTGTGTGCAATTCTCCGAGGATAGACCTCAAGAGTGTCTGCCTTATAGTTTGAAAAATTGCATGAAGCATCAGTGATTTTGTTAGAAAAGAAAATGTTTTAAATGTTCTAAAGGGCTAATTCTAAGCTGCCCTGCAGATGCAGCCTCCGGGCTTCCCTGCCCCGGGTCAGGATTGGTGGCTTTTTGCAATTCCTTTGCCCGGCAACAGATGAAGTGCTCACCCCCCTCCTGTAGCTGCTTGTGTGGGAGGTGGGTGCTGACTGTTGTCCTCGTCCTCGGGTGGGAACTTTGGTCCATCTCTAGCAGCTGGCCGCGGGTCTCACCACGCTCTGTGTGATACGTGAAAGGCAGTTCCTGGAGGGCGTGGAGGCCCCATGTGTGCTTGAGCGTGTCTATAAGGGCACTGATTTGGAATCCAACAAACCTGAGTTGCGGTTTCAGTTGTGCTGTCAGTCTCCTGGGCCTTTGCGTCCTCAGTGCTGACGCCGCCTCCTGGCCTCATAGTGAGGACCAGCAACTCCGTTTCTTCACACCCTGAATGAACTCTCAGTTCCCGTCCACTCTCCCGTGTTCTCAGCTAGCTTTCGGCACAGGTGGTGATGCAGTGTGGGCCCAGGGCAGGCAGAGACCTCGAGGAAGCCTTCAGACCCTGGCCACAGAGGAGCCAGCCTCGGAAGTTAGAAAGGCGTCCAGGCAGGCTTCAGACCTCGGACATGGAGGAGGAGCCAGCCTCGGAAGTTAGAAAGGCATCCACCCAGCTCCTCCCACAGGGGAGTGCCGTCTCACCTGTATGTGTACCTGGATACCAGCTTGATTTTAATCCTTTCGTTAAATGTCAGGTAAATTCAAAGTGATCATTATCAAGGAAGTAGAATTTACAGAAGCGTGACATAATGAACCGCCAGGTGTGCACCACAGGCCCCTGGCGTGTCTTCCCCAGGCTCAGTCTCTCCTTTGCCTGCCCTCCCCTGCAGCGCCTGGCACAGTGAGTTTGAGTTTGTCCTTCCCTGGCTCTCCTCTGCGGAGCCCCCAGGGTGCTGGCTCTCGAGCACAGTTGAGAGCCTCCGTGCACAGCTGCTGATGTGCTGGGCGGACACTGGTGCGCTCTTCCGTAGTGCGCTTTGCTCACTCAGTCGGAGGCTTGGCAGATTCCTGCCCGACCCCAGGGAACTGCAGCTGTGCCTCTTCCCTCATTTGCCATCCTCTGCTGAGATGCCGCCCTTCTCAGTGCCTTCCCCGCAGATGGGCACTGGGCTGGTTCCCATCTTGTCTCTGCTCTAAACTGCACGAGTGTTTCAGCTGCCCACCTTTCTCTCCAGCGCTGGGTGTTGTCACAGGTTTGGTTTGGTTTTGTTTTTTTAAATGATAGACTATGGTGTGCTCTGATTTTCTCCAGTAACCATTAAGGTCCAGCACCCTGCATCCGCCTGCCATCCCTGCTCCACAGGGAGCAAGTTTCCTCTTACACTCCTGGTAACTTACAGAACACAACCTTTTTTTTAAAACAGGGTCTCTCTCTCTCTCTTTTTTTTTTTTTGAAACTCTGTCACCCAGGCGGAAGTACAGTGGCATGATCATGGCTCACTGCAAACTCTGCCTCCTGGGCTGAAGTATTGCTCCCACCTCAGCCTCCCAAGTAGCTGGGACTATAGGTACACCCCACCACACCTGGCTAATTTTTGTATTTTTTGTAGAGTCAGGGTCTCACCAGGTTGCCCAGGCTGGTCTTAAAAACTCCCGAGTCCAAGCAGTCCTCCCGCCTCAGCCTCCCACAGTGCTGGGGTTATAGCATGAGCTGCTGCACCTGGCTCCCAGTTGCACTTTTATTTTTTGTCTCTGTGCTGGCGACACCTCCCGTGGAGTGAAGGGAGGACTGGGGGAGGGTGGGGCCACCTTTGTTTCCTTTGTCCTCTGAGAGGGAGAGCTCCTGGGTTCAGTGTATGACGTTTGCCCCCGGCTTTTTGTAAAACAAAAACAATCGGCATTATCCAATTAAGAAAGTTCAATTCTTAATCTGGTTTTTTAAAAAAATAGTGACTAGATGTTGATTTGTCTCCCTTGGTTATTTGTCTCTCTTGGTGGTCATAGGACTTTTCTCCCTTAGGCAGGTGCTACGTGGAGTGATACTGTATGACCGTCTCCTGTTGTACACGTTTCTTTTTGGGGTGACCTGTGTCAAGAATAATCCGTTTCATGCAGGGCTTAACTCCGTTTGCAGCCATTCGGTTCCATATGTTAAATCTGTGTTCGTGAGTGAGGTGGGCCAGGGATTCTTCTTTTTCTTGTTGTCTTTGTCTAGTGGAAGTAATCAATAATTGCGGCCTCAGAAAAGAAGCTGAGGAATGTTCCTTCTTTGTGTGTATACTTGAATAGTTTTTGTGATATTTGAAGTATTTGTTGTCTGAATATTGTGGAACTTACAAGGAAAGCTCTGTGGGGTGATATTTTGTTGGTGGAGAGATTTTTCACTGCTGATCTAGTTTCTTTCATGGTGAAAGAGCTGCTCAGTTTTTCTGTGAGCTTTGCTAACTTGCTTTGGTAGGACCTTGTCCATTTCAACTAAGCTTTCCAAAGTGTGGACATAAACTGGCTCACAGTACCCATTTAGAAACTCACCAGTATCAGGGGTATGTGTGAGTGAGGTGCCTTCCTTTGCTCTTAGTGCTGGATATATGTGCCTTCTCTCTTTTCTTGTTAATTATTCTTATGAAGAGTTTATGTACTTTTTATCAGTCTTTTCAAAGACCCAACTTTTACAGTTATTGACCCTCAGAGGATGGAAGGACCAGTAGGATGAATGCCTTTATACTGTTTGCCTGTTGACACTTAGATGCTTTAACCCCTTGAACTGTTTGAAAGATGCAGACATCCTGACACTAAGAACGAGGATGGTTTTCTTTATCACCAAAGCACCATCAAATTGCTCAAGAAAGGAACATCAGTTCTGTGTCATTTGCTGTAGAGTCTGTATTTGTATTTTCCCAAGTGTTTGCAAAATGTGCATTAGGCATTTTTGTACTTGTTTGTTGTGGACCCAGAATCTAATTAAGGTTCATGCATTGCATCTGTCCCTCATGCCTTATTAGTTGTCCTCAACCGAGATTGGTCTCCTTGCCTTTCATTTTATGACATTTTCTTTTTAAGTGACTTTTTAAAAATTTTGTCTTCTTTTGGTAAGTCAGCATATAGTTATACATCAGTCTTTTTTTTATTATTATATTTTTTTGAGATAGAGTCTCCCTCTGTCACCAAGGCTGGAGTGCAGTGGTGCAATCTCGGCTCACTGCAATCTTCGCCACCTGGGTTCAAGCACTTCTCCTGCCTCAGCCTCCTGAGTAGCTGGGATTAGAGGCACATGCTACCATGCCTGGCTAACATTTGTATTTTCAGTAGAGACGGGGGTTTCACTATGTTGGCCAGGCTGGTCTCGAACTCCTGACCTCAAGTGATCTGCCCACCTCAGCCTCCCAAAGTGCTGGGTTTACAGGCGTGGACCATCACGCCCGGCCTGGATGCCAGGTTCTTTATTAGATATGTGTTTTGTGAATATGTCCTCCCAGTTGGTGGGATTACAGGCCTGAGCCATTGTGTCCAGCAGTCTTTTTAAAAAAATTAATAGACCTCATTTTTTTAGAGCAGTTTTAATTTTACAGGAAGATTGAGCAAGTCTGTTATCTACTTCCTTCCCCTCATTTTCCGCTATTATTGATATCTTACTTCGGTTTGTTATGTTTTTTACAATTGACGAGCCAATAATGACGCATTATAATTGCTGTCCGTAGTTTACACGAGGGCTCACTCCAGGTGACGGACGCTCTGCAGATTTTGCCAAATGTGTGATGCCCTGCACCCACCGTTATGATGCTACACAGAGTAGTTTCAGTGTCGTAAAAATCCCCTGTGCTCTCCCTCATCTTCCCTCCCCTGTAATTTGGTCTTTTCTGGAATGTCCTATAGTTGGAATCAGATAGTATGTAGCCTTTTCAGACTGGCTTCTTTGACTCAGTAGTATACACTTAAGACTTCTCCATGTCTTTTTGTGGCTTGATAGCTCGTTTTTTACGATTACTGAGCAACACTGTAGTGTGTGAGTACAGCACCTCTTATCTGTTTTCCTATTCAAGGGTGTTTTTGTTACTCCCAACCTCTAACAGTCAGGAGTAAAGATACTACAAACATGTGTGCAAGCTTTTGTGTGGCTATAGGCTTCCTATTCATTTGGGTAAATACCTGGGAATGTGTTTGCTGTATTGGTTCGGTTAGAGTATGTTTAGCTTTATCAGGAACTGTGAAGCTGTCTTCCAACCGTGTTTGTACCGTTTTGTGTTCCCGCCAGCACTGATGAGAGTTCTGTTGCTCCACATGCTCGTCAGCACTTGACATTGTCAGTGTTTGGATTTTAGCCATTCTAGCGGGTATGTAGTAGGATCTTATTGTTTAATTTTCAATTTTGTAATGATGTGAAATTGGGCATCTTTTCATGTTTCATATATAACATGTCATGTTATATATTCTTCTATGAGGTATCTGTTCAGCTTTTATGCCCATTTTAAGAATCAGGTTGTTTATTTTCTTGTTGCTAAGTTTTAAGAGTTCTTTCCATATTTTGGATGCCAGTTCTTTTTTTTTCTTTTTTTTTCTTTTTTTTTTCGGAGATGGAGTTTAATTCTTGTTGCCCAGGCTGGAGTGCAATGGTGTGATCTTGGCTCACTGCAACTTCCGCTTTCCAGGTTCAAGTGATTCTCTTGCCTCAACCTCCCAAGTAGCTGGGATTACAGGTGCATGCCTCCATGACCAGCTAATTTTGTATTTTTTTAGTAGAGGCGGGGTTTCACCATGTTGGCCAGGCAGGTCTCAAACTCCTGACCTCAAGTGATCCACCCACCTCAGCCTCCCAAAGTGCTAGGATCACAGGCGTGAGCCACCGCGCCCTGCCCAGATGCCAGTTCTTCATCAGGCGTGTGTTTTGCAAATGTGTCCTCCTAATCTGTGGCTGCTTGTTTGCTTTTCTTAGCAGTGGTTGTTCACTTTTTGATGAGTTTGGACCAGTGATCCTCCAGGATGTCCCACATTCTAGTTTAATTTCTTTGCTTTTTCATGAGTTTATGTCAAACTTGATAAAAAAAACCATGATCAAACTTTGTCCTGTCCATAGTAAATGTATTTTAAATACAAAGACATATGAAGGTTGAGAGTAAAAGAAAGAGAAAAGATATACTATGCCAATACTAGTCATGGAAAACCAGCATGGCTCTATGAATAATCAGAGAAAATAGACATAAGATGAGGGGTATTACTGGTGACAAAGAGGGCCATTTCCTTGTGATAAACAGGCCAGTTTATGAGCCAGACACACACCATCCTGAGTGTGCATGCGCTTAATATCAGTTTCAAAAGACATGCAGCAAAATGAACAGAATTAATAGAACAAGTATGCAAATCCGTAATCATATGGATTTGCATACTGGAGATTAGAAGATCCTTTTAGTAATTGGTAGATTAAACTGCTAGTTAATATGTATAGATAAAATTGATAGTTAAAAACTTTTTTTTTTTTTTTGACATGGAGTCTTTTGTTGCCCAGGCTGGAGTGCAGTGGTGTGATCTCGGCTCACTGCAACCTCTGTCTCCCGAGTACAAGCAATTCTCCTGCCTCAGCCTCCCGAGTAGCTGGGATTACAGGTGCCCACCACCACACCTGGCTTTTTTGTATTTTTAGTAGAGATGGGGATTCACCATTTTGGCCAGGCTGGTCTCAAACTCCCGACCTCAGGTGATCCACCCACCTCAGCCTCCCAAAATGCTGTGATTACAGGCGTGAGTCACCGTGCCTAGCCCTGTAGTTAAAAACTTTCTTACCGAGAAAACTCTAGGCATGATATATTTTTTCTCGTCCAAAGCAAAAGTCAGTATTAATGTGAAAAACCTAGCAATATTATCAATCACCCCGTCTTAATTAACATTTATACAGCACTCCACACAACTGCAGAATATACATTCTCAAGTGCATGTGGAATGTTCAGCACATGCTGGGCCATAAACATGTCTCAATAAAGTTAGAAAGATTGAAATCATAGCGTATCCTCTCTGTTCGTGAAATTCAAAATTATGGGATATCTGGAGAAGCCCCAAATATTTGGAAATGAAATACCACATGAGTCAAAGACAAAATCATAAAGGAAAATAAAAAATAGTTCAAACCTAAAGATAATGAAACTATGACACCCAAATTTATAGGTTATAGGTGAAACAGTGCTTATGGAAATGCACAGCCTTAAATTCTTATATAGAAAAGTACATTTTAGAAACATACTTAAAATTAAAATCTTTTTTTTTGAGACGGAGTCTCACAGTGTTGCCCAGGCTGGAGTGCAGTGGAACCATCTCCACTCACTGCAACCTTTGCCTCCCAGATTCAAGCAATTCTCCTGCCTCAGCCTTCTGAGTAGCTGGAATTACAGGCATCAGCCACCACGCCCAGCTATTTTTGTAGTTTTAGTAGAGACGGGGTTTCGCCATGTTGGCCAACCTAGTCTCAAACCCCTGACCTCAAGTGATCCACCCGCCTTGGCTCCTAAAGTGCTGGGATTACAGGGGTGAGCTACTGCGCCCAGCCTAAAATCTAATATTCTACCTTAAGGAAACAGAAAATGTTGAGCAAATTAAACTCAAAGCAGAAGGAAAGAAATAAGAAACAGCAGAAATCAATAAAATAGAGTATAGGTAATAGAAACAACATAGCTAATGTGGTTTTTAAAGAGATCAGTAAAAGTTGAGGAATCTCTAAGTAGGTAGATCAGTGAAGAAAGAGAGAAAACACTTTATCAACATTAGCAATGAAAAAGAGGATATCCCCACATATCCTACAGACATTAAAAAGGTAAGGGAATGTTATTAATTTTATATACATTTAACTACTTAATTAAATGAACAGATGCCTTAAAATACAACTTACCAAAACTGACCCAAATGAAATAGAAAATCTGAATAGCCCTATACCAATGGGCTTCTTTCCAAGGACATGCCAAACATTTAATCCCTGTGAGGTCAGGGGCTTTTTCTTTTGTTCAGTGGTACATTCCAGGCTCTTAAGATAGTGTCTGTCACCCTAGCAGGTGTTTGGTAATTGTCAACCACATGAGTGGGTAGATGGGTATTTTTATTTGCTTTTTTTTTTTCTTTTTTTGAGACAGAGTCTTGCTCTATCGCCAGGCGCCAGGCCGGAGTGCAGTGGCGTGATCTCGGCTCACTGCAACCTCTGCCTCCTGGGTTCAAGCAATTCTCCTGCCTCAGCCTCCCAAGTAGCTGGGACTACAGGCGTGCGCCACCATGCTCAGCTAATTTTCGTATTTTAGTAAAGACGGAGTTTCACCATGTTGGCCAGGATGTTCTTGATCTCTTGACCTCATGATCTGCCTGCCTCGGCCTCCCCAAGTGTTGGGATTATAGGCGTGAGCCACCGTGCCTGGCCTGTTTTATTTTATTTTTTTATTTTTCCATAGGTTATTGGGGTACAGGTAATGGTTGGTTACATGAGTAAGCTCTTTAGTGGTGATTTGTGAGATTTTGCTGCACCCATCACCCGAGAAGTGTACACTACACCCTTGTAGTCTTTTATCCCTCGCCCCCCTCCCACCCTTTCCCTTAAGTCCCCAAAGTCCATTGTATCATTCTTATGCCTTTACGTCCTGATAGCTTAGCTCCCATATGTCAGTGAGAATATACCATGTTTGGTTTTCCATTCCTGAGTTAATTCACTTAGAATAACAGTCTCCAGTCTCATCCAGGTCACTGCAAATGCTGTTAATCCATTACTTTTTATGGCTGAGTAGTGTTCCATCGTATGTATATAGACCACATTTTCTTTATCCACTTGTTGACTGATGGGCATTTAGGTTGGTTCCACAATTTTGCAACTGGGAATTGTGCTGCTATAAATATGTGTGTGCAAGTTATCTTTTTTGAATAATGACTTCTTTTCCTCTGGGTAGATACCCAGTAGTGGGATTGCTGGGTCAAATGGTACTTCTACTTGTAGTTCTTTAAGGAATCTCCACACTGTTTTCCATAGCGGCTGTACTAGTTTACATTCCCACCAGCAGTGTAAACGTGTTCCCCGATCACTGCATCCACCCAACATCTATTGTGTTTTAATTTTTTTATTACGGCCATTCTTGCAGGAGTAAGGTGGTATCTATCACATTGTGGTTTGGATTTGCATTTCCCTGATCATTAGTGATGTTGAGCATTTTTTCATACATTTGTTGGCCATTCGTATATCTTTTTTTGAGAATTGTCTATTATGTCCTTACCCCACTTTTTGATGGGATTGTTTTCTTCTTGCTGATTTGTTTGAGTTCATTGTAGATTTCTGGACATTAGTCTTTTGTCAGATGTATAGATTGTGAAGATGTTCTCTCATTCTGTGGGTTGTCTGTTTATTCTGCTGACTATTCCTTTTGCCATACAAAAGCTGTTTAGTTTAATTAAGTCCCAGCTATTTATCTTTGTTTTTATTGCATTTGCTTTTGGGTTTGTGGTCATGAAATCCTTGCCTAAACCAGTGTCTAGAAGGGTTTTTCCAATGTTATTTTCTAGAATTTTTATAATTTCGGGTCTTAGATCTAAGTCCTTGATCCATCTTGAGTTGATTTTTCTATAAGGTGAGAGATGAGGAACCAGTTTCATTCCGCTACATGTGGCTTGCCAGTTATCCCAGCACCATTTGTTGAAAAGGATGTCTTTTCCCCACTTAATGATTTTGTTTGCTTTGTTGAAGATCAGTTGGCTGTAAGTATTTGGGTTTATATTTGGGTTGTCTATTCCATTTTGTTGGTCTAGGTGCCTATTTTTATAGCAGTACCATGCGGTTTTGGTGACTGTAGCCTAATAGTATAGTTTGAAATCAGGTAATGTGATTCCTCCAGATTTGTTCTTTTTGCTTAGTCTTGCTTTGGCTATGCAGGCTCTTTAATGGTTCCATATGAATTTTAGAATTTTTTCTAATTCTGTGAAGAATGATGTTAGTATTTTGATGGGAATTACATTGAAATGCATGGCTATTTTTATTGAAGTGTCATCTGATCACCAGGTGTGACGTGTGCCCCTCTCCTTGACTCGTCAGTCCTCCTGATGTGGTCTGTTTTTCCCCACAGCTTGCCCCCAGTCTTATCTGTGTTGTCTCTATGTCTCCATTAAAATCTGAGTTACAGGATAACAAGGTCTTTGTTCTATGAACTGCTTTTCATGGGTACCTAAAACCAAGCATCTGAGAACACAGGAAATGGTCAGTCGATGTTTGCTGCATTCTACAGTGAAACGCATAAAAGCAGCAGAATGATCCCTAGAGCCAGGTCGTTCTTGGCTGTGTTTTCCCCCACTGTGTTATCCTGTTAGTTTCTCCATTCATAGGTTTATTTTTTTCATGTCACATGGCATGCCACCAGAGGCAGGCGCGTGTTCTTCCAGGTCTGGACTGCCATAGCTGCACTGAGAGCATGCAGTCCTGTTGCCAGACCTTTCAGCCTTCAGATAGACTCCCTCCATCAAAATGAAGCCTGCAGCACTCCAGACAATACGCAGTAGGCACACAGCATAAGATTTGAAAATATTTAAACATGCTCGTTTTAACTATATATTTTTCTTTTTGTTTAATCACCATTTATTCTGTTGCTGGTTGTTTTCTCAGCCTCAGCAGAAAGCCAAGGTTCAGGACTTAAGCAAATCCCGGGCTCAGCTTTCCCCTATCCACTGCCCTCCCTTCCATTCTGCTGTGCTCAGGCAATTAGGACTGGCAGCTGTAGCCATTAAGAATTCACATAGCGGAACGTTTATCCGGAGAAGGATTAATCTACTACTCGAATACTTCCAATTAGCTTTTAGACCCTGTCTGCCTTTTCTTCTTTGCAAAAGGAGAAAGGCTTTCCCCACTTGATACATTCGTTTCTCTGCTTTTCAGAGTTCCATTATGACCAGAAGCTATTTCCGCCCTTTGCTGTGCACCTAGGCACAAAGCTACAGGCTCTTTGCTGTGTGTGAAGCTTGTGATGCCCTCTCTAGGTCTCTAGGTAGGAGGAGCTTTCCCCCCAGACTACCTGCCTCTCCTTAATTTACTGAACATGCAGTTGGATTTGTATGTGGTTTCGCATTTTTGGTTTAGGGTAATTTTTAATTCTCTAGTGGTGTTCCTGTGATGTTTACAACCTAACCCTTACCCTCTGCCAAAAGCATCTTCAAAGGCCATACGTTCTGCCTGGCACAATGTTCTACCCCTTCTGGACATTCAGTAGATCTCATGCGGAGCATAAGACTGTTTCATTCTGATTATTGGTTGTAAATGTAGCTTAAAAGAAAGGCAAATTGCATGATGATGTATTGTGATAATGTAGGGAAAATATTGGCCCCCTTAGAGAGAGAGAGAGAGAGAGAGAGAGAGAGAGGAGTTGTGCCAGCCCAGCCATGGTGGGCAGGCGAGGTTGGATAGGGCTTCCTGGAGGAGGCGGTGATTGCTCGGGCTGAGTCTTACAGAAGAGAACAAAGTCAACAGTTTTGTCTGAGAGGGGACTGGAAGGGGATGATCTCAGAGGAAGCAGATGATGATAATAAACCAGCATGCTATTCGTTGGACACTACAAGCAGTTCTGTGCCATGGGAGCCTGGAGTCTGAATTGGGTTTAAAAAAGAAAGAAGGCCCAAAAGGGTTCCAGGCTGAGGCATAAAGCACCTCTCAGACTTTTAGGACTATGGGCTTCTGAAGGCTTTAGGGGAAATGAGTGGCCAGATGGCTGCTTAGAGAAATCCCTTTGATGCCGTGTGAAGGCTGGATCTGGGTAGAAAAGACTGGCTAGAGAAACTCCAGTTAGGAAAGAGGCCAGTGGAGGCACCTGAGTCAGGCTGGTGGGGTGACCCTCGGGACCTTCCTAGGACGGGTGGAGGCTGAGTTAGAGGAAGCAGGTGAGACCTGGACTGACCAGGCACAAGAAGTGAGAAGAAGGGGCTTGTGGGCATTTGTTCCCAGGCTGTGTGTAGGCCTGGGGTCCATGAGTGTGGGGTCATGAGAAGTAGGGGCAGAGATGCTGGTGGCGTTTCCTAAAATACAGTTTCTAGAGCTGAAGAAGGCCAAGAGAGAGTAAAATCTGGAAAGCAGAAGAGGATCCCGGCAGGTGATGGGGAGGAGAATTGGGAAAAAATGGCATGGGGGGAAGCCGGGGCATGGGGCACTTGTCAGCCAGGGGGCATAGAGATGGAATTGATACCCATCATTCCAAGGAGTCTGGCCCTTGAGCAAGAAGAGCACTTTCTTTTCCAAGTGAAGCAGTCCCCATTTCTGAGAAGACGCTAAGTACATCTTCTGCCAGAGAACTCGGAATGTGAATCGGAATTCTCAGCCCTTTTAAAGCGGCATCGTCTCGGGACTGGTTCCTGTAAAGCCGTTAGGGGCACAGGCTTCCTTTAAACTCAGACAGGAACTGTCGTCACATCTGGATTTCCCGCCACAGCTTGCCCTGGACTAAAGATGGACTTGTGGTGCTGCCGTTCTCAGAGGAGGGCAGAGGACAGGGGTCAGAAGATTCATCCTCCTCCTGAAGTGGGTTCTTGAACACACATCAACCAGAAGCAGAATGTCATGGCCCCAAAAGGTTAGGCATTTGGGGAAACGGTACTTTGGAGTATACGTCGCAAGTAAACCCCAGTCCCTTAGAGTATACGTCACCAGTAAACCCCAGACCCTTAGAGTATACGTCAGCAATAAACCCCCGACCCTTAGAGTATACGTCGCCTGTAAACCCCAGTCCCTTAGAGTATACGTCACCTGTAAACCCCAGTCTCTTAGAGTATACATCGCCTGTAAACCCCAGGCCCTTCGAGTATACATCACCAGTAAACCCCAGACCCTTAGAGTATACATCACCAGTCCCTTAGAGTATACGTCGCCAGTAAACCCCAGACCCTTAGAACCTGTAAGGCTGCAATCTTATTGTCATTATTGTTGTTGTTTTTCATACTTCATCTGCCCTTCTTTTATTACAGTTAATTATTTATTCCATGAGCTATTCTAAATAAATATTATTTAACTAATAGAATTTGTCGTTTTTCGTTTTTAATTGGCATTGTCCTTATCAAATAAATGCCTCTTATGTTGGTTAATTACTGCTTCATAGCTTGGCTATGCAGGCTCTTTTTTGGTTCCATATGAATTTTAGAATTACTGCCTCTGTTGAAAGATAGACCATAAAGTTTTTGAAATGTACTATTATCGGAAAAATATGTGATTCTTAAAAAGTGATGTTTATGTCAGACCACAGTTATCGTTTGTTAAAATTATTACTTTGTCTTGAGAATCGAGCAGTGTCCAAGAAAAACGTTTTATGGTAAGCTTGACCTTTCTTTTCTGAGAAATGCTAGCATTTTGTGTTTGCTTACAGTAGTAGAAGGCTATCAACAAAACTCCATTTCTTTGGGAGAAGTGCTGGAAATGTTTGGTGTATTTCTTTATAAGAGCTTAAGCTTTAACAAATCATTTCCTTGATGCCAAGAGATACAACACCTGAGAGCACAGCTGAACTGACTTCGCAGGTGCCCTGCCTGTAAAACCATGGCTGTGGCACGGCGGTTCTCACATGTGAGTGTGCCCAGCGTTACCTGAAGGCTCGGCGAGCCACAGACTGCCGGGCACTCCCCGAGCCTCTGCTTCCGTGGCCGTGGGTGGGGCCTGATGATCTGCCTTTCTTGGGTGTCCCACTGCCTTTCTTGGGTGGCCACTTCTGCTGCTGTCTGGGTTGTCTGCGTTTGAGAACCCCTGGTATGGCCAGTGCAGTGTGAGATGCCGGCAGGATATTCACTGTGTTGTTCGGGAATCACTGTGCTGCTTATGCATCGGGAGAGACGCTTCCCAGTCCCCTTGTTTTCCATCTCTAATTTTAGCCATCTAGGGAGGAAACAGTCCCGGGTGAACACCAGGGCCTCTTCGGAAGACCCGAGGAGGTGAGGAGGGGCCCCTTCTGCTGGGACTCGAAGCGGGAGTGAGAACCAGCTGGATAAGGGGTGGCCTGGGAGTGCAAGGGGGCTCTGGTGACAGGAGGTAGTCCCCTCTGACCGGCGACGCTGTGGGGAGCAGGTGACGTGGTTCCAGTGCTCTGTCATCCTGGGGTCAGTAGGATGAAAGAAGTTGCGGCAGCACAGGCAGCACCATGGAGACTGTTCCCGCGACTGTGAGTCATTAAGGCTCCGAGACACTGCAGAAGTGGAAGTGGGAAGGAGGATGGCAAGTTGAGTGACGTCAGGGCTAAGCAAGGCAGTGTGAGAATCATTCACTTCCTCTCCAGTGCCCGCATGCCCCTGGCGCAGCAGCAGCAGAGACCATGCTGGCTCTGCATCTGGCCCTGGAAAGAGGCAAGCCCAGCAGCAGGCTCTCCTGGGTCACCCAGGGCTGTCAGGGCAATGGGCTTTGCAGGAGTGCCCTTTGGGCTCTTAGCCCAGACGGTGGGGCCGGGCCGCTGGGTGCCTTCAGCCCATCACACTGGACCCTGCTGGAAGCATCCTCAGGGTACCCGGGCTTATTTTGGTAGTCACTCATGCACACGAAATGCACTTTGGGGGAGAAGTGCATTTGGGGGAGAAGGATGAAATATTTTGGTTAATCCACTGAAAAGGTGAAGGCTGGGGAACATAGCCAACTTTCCTCTGTTGCTTATTTATAGGCTTATGATAGCCAGAAGGACATTTCTGCTAGAAAGTTATTGTCAGCTGAGAAAGAAGAAGTCCTCATTATTATCCAGTGTGGTTTCTTTATATATATATATATATATATAGTAAAATCTGTGCTATTTTTTATGTATCTTCTCAGGCTCTTCATTAGATAGTTAGACAAGAGAGAGATTTCTTATGTGTCTTTTCAGGTAATTCATTAGATAGATATGGGGGGAGGTGGAGGGGGAGATTTAACATGAATGAAAGTTTCTGGAAGGACATATAATTTTAAATATGCTAGAATTATGTTGTCTCTAGAGTGTTCTGCAACTTCCATTTTGAACTTAATTTACTTGAGCACCCTTATGTGTTATTTATTCTTTTTAACTTTTGCATTGTAGTTTTTAAAAATAGATGTGCCAGGCCAGGCACGGTGGCTCACGTCTGTAATCCTAACACTTTGGGAGGTCAAGGCGGGCAGATCACCTGAGGTCAGGAGTTTGAGACCAGCCTGGCCAACATGGTGAAACCCTGTCTCTACTAAAAATAGAAAAATTAGCTGGGCATGGTGGCAGGTGCAGGTCACTATTTAGGTTGTTTCTAAAATGTTGCTTTTGCAAACTGTGTTGATTAATAATCTGGATAGTCATGTTTGCACACCTTTTTGAGCGCAGCTGCTAAATCGAACTTATTCCTAGAAGTTGAGATCCAGGAGCAAAGCCACAGTCCCCATAAGGGCTGCAGCAGTTACACTTGCTCTAATATTGTCTGAGATGGGGTGTTTCCCACCCTTCCCCAGTGCTCGGCATTTTAACCACTCTGTTTCCTCTGATAGATGAAAATGACATCTCTTAATTATTTCTTTGCTTATGAGTCTAGCTGTTTCATGTATTTCTTAATCTTTAAACTCTTGTTCGTGTCCTCTGCTCATTGTTCTCTGGTGGTGGTGGTACTGTAGTTATTTAATTAATTAATTATTATTATTTTTTTGAGATGGAGTCTTGCTCTGTTGCCCAGACTGGAGTGGAATGGCATGATCTTGGCTCACTGCAACCTCTGCTGCCTGGGTTCAAGTAATTCTCCTGTTTCAGCCTCCCAAGTAGCTGGGGCTATAGGCATGCACCACCACACCTGGCTAATTTTTGTATTTTTAGTAGAAACAGGGTTTCACCATGTTTGTCAAGCTGGTGTTGAGCTCCTGACCTCAGGTGATCCGCCCACCTGTCTCCCAGAGTGCTAGGATTACAGGTGTGAGCCGCTGCACCCGGCCTAGATTTTTAATTTATTTATAATAGTTGTTTATGTACAAGGAAATTAGTCTTAGTCCATAGTCCGTCATGTATATTGCAGATATTTCACCCCATTTGAGAGTTAACTGTATTTATTTACTATTTCTTTTGGCCATACAGAAGTTTAAAATTCTATGTAATCAAATTTTTTAGTATCTTTCCATGTAGATTTTGAGTGTTGTGAAATGCTCAGAAAGATTTCTGTGTACCAAAATTATTTTGTAAATTCTTGTTGGCTTGCCTACAAATAACCCCAGCACTTTGTACGGCCGAGTGAGAGGATCGCTCAAGCCCAGGAGTTCAAGACCAGCCTGGGCAACATATGAAGACCTCATCTCCACACCAGCAGCAACAAAAATTAGCTGGGTGTGGTAGCTCGTGCCTGTAGTCCTAGCTACTGGGAGGCTGAGGCGGGAGAATCACGAGCCCAGGAGATCCAGGCTGCAGTGAGCTATAATTGCACCACTGCATTCCAGCCTGGACAACAAACAGAGCAAGACCCTGTCTCTAAAAAAATAAAAAGTAAATTCTTGTCTATAAGTGCTTCTAAAATTTTACGTTATTAATTTTTACCTGTCAAGTGTTTTACATACAAAAAACTGTACGCATACAACCTTTACCCACAGTCTAGCTTCAGACACACAGCAGTACAGGCAGAGCTGTTCCAACACACCGCGGTACAGGCAGAGTTGGACTCATCTGCTCCCCCAGATTCAGTCTCCTTTTCATTCTTCCGGTGGTGATTTCTAGCTAGAATTTGGGGTTTCTCATCTGCTAATGCCTGTGTACTTTTGCCACATGCATGCGTAATTCTGGACACCCTCGAGCAGCCCTGTATGTCCCTCAGGCTTCCTGTGGGCGGCATCATTCTTCGTGCCTCCTGCAGTTTGCCTTTTCCATCCCCACTTGTATTTGTGGGTGTAGCCATCCCGATTTGTACAGGCTTCATTTATTCGTTTCTCCTGCTGGATGGGATTTACAAATACCCTGGAATTCACTTCCATGTTTACAATATTGATTTTTCTAAGCACAGACGCTTCCAACATGTAGCATGCGCACGATGAGGACAGGGTGCTGGGTCGCAGGCTGTTTACATACACCGAGTCCTTCAGCTTCTGAAGCAAAAAGTGAATGTGTGCATTTCGATGTGGACTCGTGAGTTAGGTATTTAGCTATATTTTAATTATATGTGTAAATATTCTATCTAACTATATATTTATTTTGTAACGTATTTAGCACAGTCCTTACTGTTGCTGTGGGAACTACCCTGTGTCCAGCTGGAAATCACTCTTCACTCAAGGGCAGAGCATCGATGCCTCAGATCTTCTCTTGGTTCATTGAGAACGATTACAGCCTGCGTGGTGTTGCAGTGTTTTAAAAAGTGGCCAGCGGGGCTTGTCTTACTGGTCTTGCTGCTGGAGAAAGGATACCAGATGTGTGTGTTTAATGTGTGCTTGTGTGCATGTGGGTGCAGCGTGTCGGAGAGGACGTATGTGAGACACGTAAGCGGTGACCCCTGGCCCAGCTGCAAACCTCGACCCATTGCTAGGAACAGAGCGTCCTGAATTCTGTAGAAGGGACTTTCTTGTCCGAAGTCCCATTCTCCTGACGAACCTTCCCTCTTGAAACAGTAGCTGTTAATTTTGCGCTTTTTTCAGTGGTGGGGAGGGGACACAGAGTCTGTCTCTGTCGCCCAGGCCAGAGCGCAGTGGTGCAGGCATTGCTCCCTGCAGCCTCCATCTCCTGGGCTCAGGCTCCCCTCCCACCTCAGCTCCCTGAGTAGCTGCGACTATAGGCGTGTGCCACCATGCTTGGCTCATCTTTTAATCTTTTGTAGAGTCAAGGCCTCACTATATTGCCTGAGCTGGGATTTTGTGCTTTTGAAAAAATAATTCTGCCACATACTTTTGTCTCCTGAAAAGTTACATTCTTTTGCTTTGCTTATTTTTTAGTCTCATACAAATGTTACCACGTTAATGCAGCTAACTTTTAAAATTCAACTTACAGCTTTCTAAATTGATCTGTGCTGTTGTGCATTACTTTAATTAATTCTCTGTCAAGTTCATAATCCCACTTGGAAATGTTCATGATTTACCTTTCTCCTGGTGGTGGGCTTTTGGGTTTATAGTTTTATTTCCATTATAAAGAATTCTATGAACATTTTCACACAGAAACTTATGGATCAAAGAAGAGATAGGAGACAGGACAGAAAGAAATGCATGTGGTCCCTGACAGCAGTAAAGAACCCTGGCGGTCCCTGCCGACAGCGGTGGTCTTGCTGTGCCCAAGCTAGACACATGCTCACCCCTGTGGGGCCCAAATGCATTCCTTCCTGAGAAAAGCCCCGTAACTTTGTAGGGTGCCTGAGAGCATAGAAGAGGGACTGTCTCCAGACACATCACCTGAAAGCAGCTCAGAAGCTTGGAGGGGGCGGGTCTGGTAGATCTTGTTTTGAAACCATTTTAAAGTTTATGGAATTTTCTTTAAACATTCAAAATTTGTGTTTTTAAGCAAATTTTACCTTTTTTTAAATTGTCATTAACAATCATGATTTCCAAAATGAGTCACAGACTTTTCAGCCTTACAAAGTATATAAATACGACAGAAGATAGCGGTCTTTTCTGTGAGATGCAGAGCTCTGATTGGAAACAATAATTGCCATTGTGTGCTGTCCGCATGCGTTTAAATGGCTAGGGCCTGCCTTTGGCTCCACGTTCCGCCTTTTCTAACAGCACTAGTATTTTATGGTAGTTTTTGTCCTGTTTGGTAGAGAATCTCTAAATTTTTGTTCTCACAGCTTGGGGATCACTCTTCTAGAAATTGTTACGGAAGTCCTGACTCTTGTACTCATTGTGTTGCTAAATTAAAACCAAACTGTGGCTTAGGTGTGTCTGTCTGTGTTCCTGCCGTCTCCTTTTGGAGTTCCTCCAGCAGGAGTGAAGAAACTGGGTCTCCACGACCCGGGATCTGACAACCTCAGGGACAGAAATGCTGTCTGAGCTGCACTGTAGGACCTGCTGAAAAAGGGCCAGTTAAGCGGGTCACCAGTTAGAATGAGACGGAGGTCTTGTGTGTGCAGCATCGGGTGAGTAAATGTGTGAAGGTTCCTGGAAGAAGAGACTACCCTATCCGTTCAGAAAGTTCAAGGAACATGCGAACTAATAGGAGAATAGTAAGAATAAGATGATGAATAGCGATATTCTCGTAGAATCCGAGAGTTGGAAGAGGCCTTGGGAGCTTTGGCCCCGCACCCTCGTGCCTCGCTGACTCCTGTGTGGGCGCCACTCCCATCCTCTGCCGCCTTCCTCACTCAGGACAGGCCGCATGTAGACCTCGGGCCTGGTGACAGCGCGTCCCTCCCTGTGTGTGTCCTTGGCTTACTGTGACCTCCTTGTGTGTGTCTCTGTCTTAGTGCGATGACCCTGTCCCAGAGTCTATCTGTCTGCATCCCCCAGCTAGCCTGTGAGCTCCTGGGATGATGAGGATGTCATGCTCCGCTCTGTCCCACTGCTTAGCACAGTGGCTGATCTGCAGCAGAGCAAACGCACGGCTGGACAAGGATCAGCTGGAGCCGGCAAGCAGTCGGACATGGGGGTGAAGGAGAAAGAGAGGTGGTGATGAGTACTCATGGGAGTTTATTATCCGTGGACGTGCATCTGTGGGAATTGGGAATACGGAGAGGCAGAAAGGCGTCCTGATTCCTGGCCCAAACCCTGGAGACAAACAGACCTGCGTGTGGGTTCCTCTGACACTAGTGATCTCTGTGGCTCTGAGCAATGTGCTGAAGCTTTCTGATCCTTGGGTCCTCATTGTTAAAATGCGCGTAGTGATAGAGCTGTGATAGATAATGAAGTCATTCGTTTAAAGAATGTGGCATGTTCTTGGCATGTTGCAAAGTGCTGTCATCGTCGTCATCATCATCAAATTGGGAAGAAGAAATGATGAGTTTTATTTTTCCCTTCTCAAAGTTTTGAATTTTAGATGTCACAGGCAATCACGTGAAAATAACCAACTCTCTGTAGAGGTGGTAGTTGCAGCTGAAGATTTTTGGGACTTCAATGTTTAGGCAGTACTTAAGCCCAGGGAGTTATATTTGATTGCCTGGGAGAAGATGTGGAATAAGAAGAACAGGACAGGCCCCTGATGATCAGTTTTTAAGGGGAGGGGGGAAGGGAGGGGGGAAGGGAGGGGTCTCAGGGAGGGAACCTTTGGCAGACCTAGCTGAGGCAGCAGGAGACCTGGGGAGGGGAGTGTCTGTTTGAGGGGAGATGGCTCATAGAAGTCAAGTGGGGACAGGAGTGGAAGAGACCCCTGGATGCAGTATTTGAAGATTTGACTATGTTCAGTCATTTCTGGAGAGCAATTAGGATCAAAACTAGATTTGCATTTTTAAAAATTTGAAATAATTTTAAATGTACTCGAGAGTCGCAGAGGCAGTACAAAGAGTTCCTGTGTGTCTTTCACCCAGCTACCCAGTGGGTCAACATCTTATATGACCTCTGTCCAGCAAGCAAATATAGGAAACATATGCTGTTACAGCACTGCCAACCACACACAGCCTCCTTGGTGCCAGCAGCTGCCATCCTTTGTGTGTCTTGTGGTCCAGCCTGGGGCCTCACTCCGCATTCGCTGTGTTTCCGCTGTCCTTCAAGTGTGGGATGGTTCCTCGCTGTTCCTTGTCTTTCGTGATCATGATACTGTAAGATGCTGCTCAGGTGTTTTGTAGGATGTCCCTCACTTTGGGTTTGTCTGGTATTTTCTCATGATTAGATTGAGGATCAAAATTTTGTGAAGAATAACGCAGAGGCGTTATTCTCAGTGAATCAGATCTAGGGGTGTGCGGTGTGTGTGATTCTGACTACTGCAGATACCAGCGGTGTGTGTGATTCTGACTACTGCAGATACCAGCCTTGATCACTTGACTGAAGTGGAGCCTTGTGTGTTTCTCCAGTGTGAAGTTGTTATTTTCTTTCTTTGTAATTCATAAGCATTTGAAGGAGATGCTTGGAGAGTATGCAGATATCCTGTTTCTCCTTAAACGTCCATGCCCTGATTCTAACATTCAATGTGTAATTACTACCCTGGTGTTCTAACGGTGGTGCTGTACCTCCCTGATTCCCTCCACGTTTAGTAATTGCAGTTCTTCCATATGAAAGAATTATTGCTTCTCTCGTTGTTTATTTACTTGGTTGTTTGTTTATATCCATATGGACCCACTAATACTTATTTTACTTTGGGTTATAAACCATTATTTATTCTGCCACTGAAATTATTTCAACTTTGACCACTGGCGCCTCCTAGTATTTTCTCTGCCACAGCCCTGGATCAACCATTTCTCCAAGGATCTTTGGTTTCTTTGTGAGTGGTATTTAGATACCAAGATGTGGCCTCTCTGTGTGCTCATTACGACCAGGGCGTTAGTGTTACTAAGCCTAGGCCCTCTCTGTGGACATAGCTAGGTCATGCATGTGTGTGTGGTAAGCCATACACACACATGCATATTGATTTATACATCTACGTATAGGTATGGAACTAGATTTTAATGGTTAAACAGCAGGGACTAGGGACTGGAATGGACCCATCTTTCCAGAAGTTTGGTGATACTGCTACTGAATAACATTGCTTTTTCTGGTTTTCTCTGTAATGTGATTTTTGCAATTAAATAAAAAGAGAGCAGGTGATTAGAGGAGGCTGTCTGTTGGGGGGAACTTGAAGAAAGAACAAAGCTAAGGAGGGGTGTTTTGTTTCTGCAAGAGGTAACTTAATGTTTGTAGATAGAAGAAGGGGGTTGCTGAAGAAAGTATAAATCAGTGGAGTAAAGGATGGGAAATGGGAAGGTATGAGAAGATTAATTCAGGACAGAGACACAGCGTTTGACTTGGCAAGCCCAGGCACACTTCTCTGAGACGTGGGAGGGAAGGAGAGATTAATACAAATGTGGTGGAGGTCAGAGCTGGACATGAGAGTTGGTTCCCCTTGCAGCCTGCCTCCTGTTGTGAGAAGCCAGGCCATGTCCTGAGAGGTGAGGGCCATGGGTGCCAGGATGGAAGGGCCAGGAGAGAGGAGACATGGCAGCCCACCCCCTTCCTCACGTTTATTGCCTGGCATCGTTGGCACTTTTCTTTATGTTGATGTGATTAGCAGGTGCTAACTACCCCAGGTTGTATAAAGTAGGATGGTATCTTTGCAGGGTTAATTAAATGACCCAATCAGCCTTGGGTCAGGCCTGGAGATCATGTCCTTCAGCTGATGGCAGTCTTCCAGCTGGCAGTCTTCTTGTGTATACCAGCTGTCCACAGAGACACTTGCAAGTGGTGCCATCCCAACAGCTATGATGCCGGGAATTTCCAGGCTGATCACATCTACGTGGTCAGCCTCTGGTGGCTTGGGGTCGGGACACCCCAGCTGCCCCTTCCAGAGGGTGACTGTCTGCACCTGCCCAGCGTGCCCTCCTGTTCTCTCCATGCAATGTCAGAGGTCCTGCGCCCGGACCTGAGGAGGGGCAGTGGGAAGGGAGCCGCCCACACCGTGCTTGTGCATGTCTTTTCAGTGGAGCACGGTGGCGGCACCGCCTTGTTCTGCCCACGTCGCCCACCAGATGCAAGCTTCCTGAGGCCAGGCGGCTTCCCGCGTGTCCTGCCTCCCCACCTGCCTCCCCCAGGACATGCCATTCTCCTCTTTGTTCTCGTCTGTTTGGTGTGTGAGGGATTTTGCGTTTTGTCTTCTGCTGTCTCATCTAAAGGGATAAAACTCTCACATTTCACTTAAGCCAAAACCCAGTTTCAGTCTTTGCACCAGAAATCCCTGAGACATGGAAGTGCGGGAAGCTCCTTGGATTACGGGCGCGGCAGGCTGTGGCTGCCAGGCTGCCCTCCGCGGAAGACGGCCTTGGCCCGCAGGCTTTGGTGGGCTAGGCTCTCCCGGCCATGGCTGCCTTGGTGGCCATCAGGCTGCGGCAACAGACTGGTGAGGCAGGCCGACTCTTAACCTGACAGATAAAGTGGATTATAATGAATAAATTATCTAAAACCCATTTCTGTTTCTTTGTTTGAAATGAAAACATGGCCTTGAATGTGTTTCTTTGAGAGAAAGAAGAGATGCTTTGATTAGGAATTCTCTGTACTTTTAGTTTTGGGTCGAGTAGAAAGGAAAACCATTGGCCACAAGCTCTTGGGCGTTCCAGGTAGCCTGCAGGGTACACAGGGGGCTTTTCAGTTCTCGGCTGGTGTGGGTTGGTGCAGCCGGATGACAGAGGAATATTCCACGGGACAGCAAGGAGTGACTGTACTGTGGACGTTGTTTCTGTCCCTGCAGCGCCAGGTTGGTGAGGCTGCAGACTGCCCTTTGCTGGTTTGCAGAGCCGTAATTCCGGCCTGGAGCTTGACAAACGACCCCGGACCTCTGAGATGGGAAATGAGATCTACATCCCGTGTTCTCATCAGGATTCGCTCTCAAAGGTCATTTTCCACACTGTGGCTTAATAGAGTTGGTTTTATATTCCCTAAGGGATAGAGACTTCCAAATTGTTGCAGTCTCACTAACTGTAATGTATACAGCTAATGTTTGAAAGGAAATCGCCTCTCCTCCAAGGCAGTGGTTCTCAACCAGGGAGACTTTCCCCCTCAGGGGTCGTGGGGACATTTGGCAATGTCTAGCAACCTGGTGATTGTCACATCTAGGTGTGGGGGTGGGTAGCTGGTCCTGAATAAGATTATGTTTGCACTGGACAGCCCCACAAGGAGCGGCCTGGCCACAAATGGCCCTGGTGCTGAGGGGGACAGACACCGCTCACAGAGAAGCCACTGCAGAGGCCCGTATCCAACAGGCTTCCCAGGGCAAGCACAGGCCGGGAAAACTGTTCCGTAATGAAAGCCCCTCTCAGAACAAAAAGTCCCCAAGCTGAGACCAGCTGGAGCCATCCACATCCACGGCCCTGTGCCCTGCTGCCTCCCAGATGCCGCTGGGAGGTGAAGACATCCAGCCCCAGCAGTACTGGGCCGCGAGGACCCCGCCTGTAACCGGCACTGGTCGCCAGCAGATCACAGGGCATGGAGGGAGAGACTGCCGATGCTGTCCCAGTGCAGCAGCACCTCGTGGTTAGGATGGATCATCTTTCTGAACTTTGCACCTCAGACGTTTAAAATAGAGATTTTGATTTTGACAAATGTGGAAAATAGATTTCAGCTCAAAAAGCAAGACCTGAGAACACGGTGTGTTAAAATGTCTTTCATTTCATGCCAGTTTGCAGCCCTTGGACCCTTGGGGCTTGTACCTAGAAGAGAGTAAAGATGACAGCAGCCCCCGTTTCACTGATGGTCACTCAGAGGACATTGTGAGGTGGCCACAGGGTCAGGTGGCTGTAGGATCAGGGCTGGGCAAGCTGTACTCAGATATGTGAATACAGTGAAGGTGCCACGGCAGGTGCTGCATTTGACCATAATTCTGACCATGTCACACACCGAGAACATGGACACTGCACCTCTGACCACGTCACGCACTGAGAACGTGGATACTGCACCTCTGACCACGTCACGCACTGAGAACGTGGACACTGCACCTCTGACCACGTCACGCACCGAGAACATGGACATTGCACCTCTGACCACGTCACTCTCCAAGAATGTGGACATTGCACTTCTGGCCATGTCATGCTGGCCAGAATTTGGCTGCGGGACAGACTTCACTGGAAAGGAAACTGGGCAGTGTGCTCAGCTGCAAGTGCTTTAGAAGAGAGAGAATCAGATATTCTCTCTCTAGTCTCTAGTAGACTAGCACACTGCATTTAGGTAATTTACAGCTTTTTTACCAGTCAAAACATGTCATGTACAAATGCAAGTATTTCTATAGGATGGCTATCTAGAAGTAGAAGGAATGTGCATTTAAATTTTTTTTTTTAAAGAAAGAAAGAGTGAAAGAAAGAAAAAAACCGAAGAATGTAAGAAAGAAAGAAAGAGGAAGAGAAGGAGGGAGAGAGAACGAGATTCTTGTTCTATTGCCCAGGCTAGAATGCAGTCTAAAAATGGGTATTAAAAACCTCTTTTACTCCATTAATTTTTAAACATTTTTAGAGATGACATCTCTTTATTTGTCCCGGCTGGCTGTGA